>LPNX011001156.1:17644-29605 GCA_001517045.1 Pseudotsuga menziesii | reverse complement strand
TGTCGAAGCTTTTAACAAAATCCTTGAGCAGGCATTGACAAAGGTTTGTAACGCTAACAGGAATGATTGGGATCTTCGAATTCCAGCGGTGCTATGGGCTTATAGAACTACTTGCAAGAAATTGACAGGCCATACACCCTTTCGACTAGTGTATGGACAAGAAGCTGTCATGCCCATGGAATATATTGTTCCCAGCCTCCGGATCTCTTCTTTCACCAAGATGGATGACCCTGCCATAATCACAGAAAGGCTGCAGCAGATATTACAACTTGAGGAGGATAGACTTATCGCAGGCTTCCAGCAACAGGTGCAGAAAGCTCGAGAAAAAGTGTGGCACGACAGGCACATCAAGAGGAAACATTTTCAACAGGGTGATCTTGTGCTCCTTTATGACAGTAGATTCATGAAGTTCCCCGGCAAGTTTAAAACACATTGGAAAGGACCGTATGTAGTACAAAGAGTTACTGATGGGGGCGCATTTCAGTTAGCCAAGTTAAATGGTGAGCTTTTCCCCTCTATGATAAACGGGAGCCGACTAAAAAAGTACATAGACAGGCCAGGTGTTCAAAACAGGGGAGAGATCCAATTAAATAAGTAACATGCTTATTGCGCTATGTAGTCTGTTCTGTCCACAGCATGCGAAGTACCAAGCTGGTCGTCGGTCGCAGGGTCAGGTTGTGTCGAAGTCTCAGGGTGTGGCGCAACTATGGCAGATGGGACATACTGCAATTCGGTGGCGCTAGCACGAGCGTTGCTCTCATTACTGATCATCATGAGATTTTGGGGAAAATCCGGTGCCCTGAGGAGCAGATTCCCGGAACGTCGTCAGATTTAGTACCATGATTAAACCATGATACCACTCCCCGCATTAGGATTTTATAAGGGGCTATTTCGATTTGTAATTTCTGTCTGAAGCACATCTGTGACATTCCAGCCTGAACTATGTCGAATGACAGTAATGTTCAGACGTTGGTACGGGACGTAAGGGACAGAGGTCTGCAACACCTTCTCACTATGCCATTTACACAGTTCTGCTTGACTAAGTACAAGGACAGGCAGGAGCTTGCTCTAAATTTGCACAGACAGCCAGGAGTCTGCTCTAACATAGAGCAGCCAAGGGCGTGAGGCCTCGCAGAATGACTCTGGGAAATCCCCCTGCGCCGACTGTTGGTGTCGCGGAACTACGCCAAGTAGGCTCCCCATGTGGCGGGACACGCAACTCCAGGGGACCCCAAAGTTGTGGATGGTCAAGTATAGGCCATCCGAGAGCCGGATGTTGATGTAGGTGGTCGCGACGCCTTTCTCCAGTAAACCTGCTGCAAAGGACAGAAGTATGCAGCCGGCAGCAGCATGGAGAGCTTCATTAAGCAGTATAATATGTCTCCTCAGCGATATTCGGCCATCAGAGAAGCTGCAGAGTGTCCCGGGACGGGCCACTAGTGAGTCTTAGGGGCCTGTTGGGGCGCATACTCCAAAGGGGGTAACTCCGCGGTTAATTTGTAAGCGGAGCGTTGGGTCAAAATAGTCTTAGGGGTGTCAGGGTAAGTCAAAACCCTCTCTTTTTGTAATAAACCCATGGTTTAAATTCAGGGTTTAGGGTTTTGTGGGTGCCCATGGTTTAAGACCATGGTTTTTGTAAAGCTGCGCAGTATAAATAAGCGCTTATGGAAAATGGATAGGTTAGGCTTTTTGATGTGAGAAAGATAAGGTGAAGTAAGGTTGGTTTTTGGCAAGGAAGGACAAGTCCCAGCTGTGTGCGTGGACGACCTCTGCAGCTGTGTGCGCAGAGGGTTTTTGTAAGAAAGTAAGAAAGGTCTGCAGCTGTGTGTGCAGAAGCCTGCTGCTGTGTGCGCGGCTGTTAAGAGGTGAAGGAATCTGCAGCTGAGTGCGCAGATAAACTGTGGTTTTGAGGAAAGAGGAATAAAACGCAGTTTGTGGACGTAGCCCCTACACTGGGGGTGAACCACGTTATATTTGGTGTTGTGGTTTTGTTGTGTTGTTTCTGTTTCTGTCATTTTCATGCATTAAACTGGATATATCTGTTAATATAAGATCTCTATTAATACTAAGCTTCGCTGTGAATTCCCCGTAGTGGGTTATGCAAGTTTGGTTGTCTTATTATGCTGTGAGTTATTTGTGAATGAATGATAAGATAGCAAGAAGTTGACTGGTAATTATTTAGAAAGGCTAAGGTACAGGAATATCCCTCTCTACTTGCAGAAACCTGATTCTGCGGCACCCCATTGCTGTTTCGGGTGAGACTGCAACCTGCGCGCAGGTTGTTTCCGAAAGGGCCAACACAGTGGGTCTTTTGTTGGTGTGACGTATAAAGCGTTAACCCGGGTCTGCCCCTGTGCCCAACAAGTCAACCTTTATTGAAATTCAACTATGAATTGTGTCAAACATGGATTGAATTCAAACTTACTTAAAATTGAACTATGGTTTGCATTCAAAATTTTATGGAATCTAACCTTCAATTGAAGTCTACCTTCGTTATGATTCAACTATGAATTAAAATCAACCTTGATTAATTTAATCTATGGATGGAAGTCACACTTGGATTGAAGTCAATCATAGATTTAATTCAATAGTGGATTAAATCCAACACAAGATTGAAGCCACCTTGGATTGAAGCAAACCATGGAGTGAAGTCAACCATCTATTAAAGTTGAACTTGGATTGCAATCAACAATGGATTGAAGTCATGAAGTTAACCATCGATTGAAATCAACCTTAAATTGAATTCAAGCTTGATTAAAAGTCAATTATATTGAATTCAACCTTGGATTGAATAAAACCATCGATTGAAGTCAACCTTCCTTCAAATTTGACTAAGGATTTAAGTCAACGCTGCTTAAAAGTTAACTATGGAATGAAGTTGGCATGGTTCAAAATTAATCAACCACTTTTAGAAATGTGGTTCTATATTGAATTCAAACATGAGATATTATTATTTATGGATTGAAGTCACCCATGGTTTAAAGTCAACCTTCCTTAAACCTCAACTATTGAATGAAGTCAACTATGGATTCAAGTCAACCTAATTGAAATTCAACTATGGATTGAAGTTAACCATTGATTGACATCAAACTTTCTTAAAAGTAAACTATGGATTAAAGCCGACCTTATATTAAAGCCATCATTTTGTTGTAGTCAACCTTGTCTTAAATCCAACCTTTGATTGAAGTTAACATTTCTTACAAATCAATTATGTATTGAAGTCAACCTTACTTAAAATTAAACTATGGATTGAAGTCACCCTTGGAATGAATTCAACAATGGATTGAAGTCAACATTAGATTGAATCCAACTATGGATTGAAGTAAACCTTGGATTAAATTAAACCTTGGATTGAAATGAGTCATGGATAGAATTCAATGTTAGAATGAAGTCAACCTTTGTTTAAAGTCAACCATGTATTGAAGTCAACATTGGAATGAAGTTAACCTTCCTTAAAAGTCAAGTAAGGATTAAAATTAACCTTACTTAAAGGTCAACTATGGAATGATGTTAACCATGGTCTAAATTTAACCAACCACTTTTGAAAATGTGGTTCGAGATTGAAGTCAACAATGGTTCAAAGTCAACCTTATATTTAACTCAACCATTGATTAAAGTAAAAAGTGGGTTGAATTTAACCATGGATTGAAATCATTAATATTAATATTATTAATGGACTAGGGTCAACCACTAAATCAAAGTCAACCTTGGATTGACTTCAACCTTGGGTTGAAGTCAACATTGGGTTAAATTCAACCTTTAGGTCAACCTTAGATTAAATCCCACATTGGATTGAACTGAATCTCAAAGTCAACCATGGATTGAAGTCAATCCTATTGTTGATCCACAACAAGACCACATTTTATTCAACATTTCACATACTATTTATCACCTTATTCCATTATATCCTTCCATAAAACCATTAACATTCACCACTTTCATAATAAATATGGGTTTATATTACCATTTTCCAAATCATTTATTTTTGAGTATTATTGAGTGAATTTATGGTTAATTATTGAGAAAAATAACATATTTTCATTATACTTTAAAGTTGGGTGAGTTTGGTGATGTGTACAGGTGTATTTGAAGACTTTAGCAAGCTCAAAAGTGGCCACCTACCCTTAGATTCGAACTTCATCTTCTAGATATAAGCTAACTTCAAGGAGAAAATCATGGACATGTGGAGAGAATATCTCATCCAATATTTGGTTGAGGATTTAAAGGGATGAGTTGTAGATTTGTTGAGGATTTGGGGGAATGAGTTGTCTATTTGTTGAGAATTTTAAGGGATAGGTTGAGAGAATAGTGGATCAGTAATTATGATCACTTATATTGTATTCATGTATAAATAGGAGGGCTCTCTCCTCATTTTGGTTAGAGGCCTCTATAGTGGTTTGAAGTAGAGAATAGTTCAGAGTTAGTCATAGAATAGGATTTCTGATTGTTATGTAGTGGAGGTGATGCTTCATCCACATCCCTTGACTCTCTTATGCTAATATAGATTTTCAGCAGTTTTCTTCTTATGAGTTGTTAATCTAGAATTTCAATTATGTCTTGTTTATGAGTTGTTAGTATAGAATTATAGTTATTTCTTTCTTATGCATTTTCAACATTGATTTTATCATGAGCTCATGAGTTATTGTTATTTGCTTTATACTAGTTTATTTCATGCATTCTTATGTTATCTTAGATAAGATTTATTTCCTGTAATTTCTTGCTTTCTTAGATTAGGTTTATTTTAAGCAATTTCCTATTTTCATAGCTTAGATTCAATTTTAGTTATAGATTAAGTCAGCAACACTCTGCCCCTGCATATATTTTGTTTGTGCCTCACAAGTTTACGCTCTCCCTGGGTTGACAATTAAATCATTGGAATCGTGTTATAATTTGTTTAATGATTTTACCCAACATTTTGGCGTAGTTGCCGGGGAGGTGCTAAAAGGGATCACAGTATAGATAGGTAGATAGTCTACTTTTATTAGATAGAAAGTGGGAGGGGAAACTTTAAGACGCAAAGACGACTTCACCACGGAATTTTCGGGATTTTTGTGGTGTAACATCCAGACGCATCCACTATAGTGGGGTGCCCCGAAGCCTTGTTGTTCCTTGATTGTTTTCGCAAGTGTGTTTATTTTCTTGCAAGTTCTTTCTTTTTCTGCAAATGCAAGTTTTTTCAGTTTTCATTTATAGTTTTGTAATTTAAAGTTTGGATTGCTTTCGTTTTTGGGCCCCTTTATTTCATACTAACTTGTTTTAATTTTATATGTTCATTTTTTGTTTTATACAGATTTTTGGTGCACTTTTTATTTTTCTGTTTTTTTGTACTAATTCATTTCATACTCTCTTTTGCACTTATCATGTACTTGTTTTTCATTTTTTTTAAGCATTTGATTTTATGAGTTTTAGCGTAAGTTTGGAATTGCTCACTAAGATCCTTGCAAAAGCCGTGATCTCCTCTTCCCAAGATGAGGAGATCTTGACTGCAATTAAAAATGCGACCACTCCTCCCGAAGCGAATGAATAGTTAACATCTAAAGAGTTCTATACATCTGATAAGGAACACGCACGCGAGAAGGAAAATGTGGAGGATGAAGAAGGGATCTCAAGTGATCATCATGCAAACGAGGGCTGCATCGAACATCAGTTCCAAGTAAGTATTAGGTTAGATCAATTTTGTTTTTGTTCTGTTAATTTACATTCACAATGCCTAATTTTGCATACTCTTGAATATACTAGATTTCATTATGTAAAATCGTATGTAAATATTATTTTACTGCTTTTACATGTATGGTTTTATTGGAAGTTTCATTACACTTAAATGATTGAAAATTTCGAGTTAAAGTAGAGTAGGTAGATGTTAGTCTTTATTTTTAATTTAAAATTAATTTAGGATGCTTTAATTTTCATTCATGTTTTTGTTTACAAAAATTTCTCATCTTTGTCTTTTTAATATTTTGTTTTTTAATTAAAAATAATCTTAATCCATTTGATTTAAAAATATTTATGAAAAAACAATTGAAATTCTGATTTCTCAACTTTCATGTTAGAAACAAAATATAAAAATTACATTTTTTTTTTTAATTTCAGAACAATTTAAAAAGAGATAAACAAAAAATATATAAACAAATATTAATTTTAAATTTTCTAAATAATTCTTTGTTTTATTTTGCAATGCTTGTTAGTGTGTTAAAAAAAAATAGATTTAGGTTATAAAAAGTAAAATCTATATAATAAAAATGCTACCCTTTCATTAACATCTATGAATAAAAATTTATTTTATATCGGTTCTAAAAACAAAATTTAAAAAGAAAATATAATTTTTTTTAAGTATCTTTGTTAAAGGATTTAGTTTCAATAGGGTTGTAACACTAATTTGATAAAACCTGAAGACATTAGACATTAGGATATAATAAAAATAATAAACATTATAAGTATATAAAAACCATGCAACATTGATATTAAAAAATAAAAAATATAATAAAAATTATATAAAATCAATAGAGAAAAAAAAAGGTTTCAGCCCTTTATCCTCATTCGCACACAGTCATTCGCACACAGTCGTCCATATGAAACCTGCACACAGTCTGTTGTAAGAAACTTGTAAATACCCCATCTTTCGACATGTGTGTTCTGTTGATCTGATATGCCTGCGATCCTGTAAATACAAACATTCTGAGCATAAGAAATCAGAAGCAATCTAAGCCTGGATAGGAGAAAAAGCACCAAACGCAAACAGTTATTCCACAAGTTTCAATATATAACTGTTGTATAGATTGAAGTACAGAGGTTGAAGCGATGTAGAAAATTTGATTTAGTAGTTGATGCCTTCCCTCAGAGTGTGTATACCGTAGATTATCTACCTCCTCCTGGAAACCAAACCAGTGCTCTTTGGATGCCTTGGGTTGTTGTAACCATCTTAGCAAATCAACCGAGATATAGGTTCCCATAGAAAATATGATCTGCAACTAGCTCAACATGGAGAGGCTGTTACGGAGGAATCATAATAAAAAAAATGCAGTTGGTAGTAAGACTACAATTATCTACAAAAAGACTGTTGAGTTTGTTCAACCACCGCAAGAAGCTCCAGGTATGTTGACACGTTAACTGAGATAGTTGGGCATATTCAATTTGTTATGCCAGATATCGATATCGTAAATTAATGCTACTATGACACATTAACATTAAATAAAATTACATGATATTATCATGATCTGCTACTCTGTCAACATTTTGATCCACAGAGAATATCACTTTCATTATGATGGACCTATTGCTATGTTTGTCTCACCCAGCTTATAAATATTGCTCACGATTATAACCCGGATTATGCTCTCCATCATTGATTGGGAGAAATGAACAACACCGCCCCAACACCTTCATCCTTGTAGAAACCTTTTCCAGAATCTTGTTGACTATTTCCGGTCTCGCTATGAATATTTGGATGAAATTATGGCGTTGTTCTTTCTAATATGCATAAAGAATAGTCTCCTACGAACCCTAGAAGGAACTGCGCGTAATTCATAGCAGACTTCCATGTTTCCTTGGGCTTATAGCATGTCAAAGAGCTTAGACTTGCACTAAGCTGGTAAATCGTGTTAGGCAGTTCCATCATAAGTTGAAACAGCCTTTTCATCATTTATATAATCAATTGAATCGAGCTGAAGTTGCTACGGGTTTGAAAAAACCTTGCACCTCAAACAGCTCTAGGAAGCTTAAAAAGAACTCAACAAAGCTGGTGGAACCCATTGGCTGGGCTATTGACCTCAACCAGCAACTATTGCATTTAAAACAATGAACATCATATTAATTGATGAATATCATCCATGGCAGAATTAAAATAATTCTGATGTTTGTTTTTAATGCTGGCTTCTTTTCATGATCTCCATGCTCAAACTTGCTCAATATTGTCTTTTCATTTAGAAACTAGTTCCCGATGAAATGTTCCAAAGTATGGGAAGGAGACTATGGTTAACTGTTGGATCGATTCGAACCAAGTAGACCGTAGGGTAATTTCCTTCGGAATGACTACGCTGTAGAAGTGTTATGTCATTCAAATCCCGCAAGAATCGGTCGAGGCCCAGGTTCAAATCTTGATTTTTTTTAGGTAGGGGAATCGGTAAGTTCAAATCTTGATTTTTTTTAGGTAGGGGAATCGGTAACTCGTCGGAATTGCCTGGGCGAGGCCCAGGTTCAAATCAGTCGGCTGCCACTATAACCCATGTGGTAGCCTATCCAGGGGGCGTCTACCTTTGAGTATCACAGCGGGCCATGTCTCGGTGGAATTTGATCCCGGGTGGACTGGGTGAAAACCACCTCCCCCACCATTTGGGTCCCCCTTCATTGACATCATTATTATCTTGATATAAGCGTGCTTCCCGAATAAGAGAGGACGAAATGAAACGACGTTTGCTAGCGGCCATCCTTATTCGCGGGGACCAGCTTCTTCGGAACAAATAGGAGCACATGGCTTAAATCATCGAATGTCAACCTGGAATTTTTTTTTCTTAGTTGCATAGGTTCAATTCTAGCCATAGAGGGGAGCCAAGACTCCAGAATGCCACTGTTTATAGGATCCTTTAAATTATAATTGAAAATTGAAAAGGGTTGCTCAGATCTCTGGTGCTATGGAATGGTATGACGGCTGGGGAGACTTGATCAAATGCACTGCTGGTTCCTTTACTGTTATTCAGATAAATGCAATGGATTCCAAGTAAACAACAGGCTTTCAAATGGATTGAACTTAAACTTGGTTAACTGGATCTCCAACTAGGTCTTTGTCTAAATTTGGAACTAAAAGGGATTACATTTTTGGCTCCCATATAGTGTTTGCTCATTTAGGCCAATGAGTGGTATCATCACATCCTTATAAGGGAATTTTCTCCTTAATGCATTTATCCCAGTATGCTTTGATAATAAAATTGATAGTATTCTTTCTAAGCAGACGCGAGGGAGGTCACCACCATGTTTTCTTCACGATATGTTGATTCAATACAGGAAGAACATGAGCGATGTGTTAGAACTGTGAAATGTGCTTACTGAACTAATTTCCACCACAATCTGAGTACTAATGACCAAATTACACTTAAGTACTCGTCCTCTACCTACCTTCACTCTGAATGGATGTGTTTATTTCAATGCTTTTTGCAAAATTGACACGTAATTTCTTAAATCTTTTTTTTAGGTAGGGGAATTGGTAACTCGTCGGAATGGGCGAGGCCTAGGTTCAAATTCGCCGGCTGCCACTATAACCCCTGTGGTATAAACCCACAGCCCGCAAGCTAGGATATACCAGAAACTTGCAACTCAACAAAGGCCAAGACGTCCCGACTCCAATCTCGACATGGGGCGGTAGCCTATCCAGGGGGCGTCTACCCTTTGAGCCTTATCACAGCGGGCCATGTCTTGGTGAGATTTGATCCCCGGTGAGCTGGGTGAAAACCACCTTCCCCACCGTTCGGGTCCCACTTCATTGACAAATTTCGTAATTTCTTATATCTTAACAAAAATGTTAAAGTTATACTAAGGCAACTAAAAATCATAGATAATGCAAAGTTTATATACATAAGGGATCAAATGAATAAAAAGGTAAAAATATGGGAATGAACTACCTTTAAATCCACCTATATCGACTTTGTAAAAACTTTATGACATGGTCTTAATGTCAAAGTTTATCCTTTCAGTTAAAAATCATATCTTATTTTCCATAATTTGTAAAGTTTTATTAAAGGTCAATAATACCTTATTATTAAAGAAGATTTCTTTTATATAAAATAAAATCCATATACTACAATCCATATATTATAATATAATAAAATCCATATATTACAACTACTATTTTTAAAAGCAGTCAAATGGAATAAGTTCCTAAATTAATAGTAGATATAGAGTGTTCTCCAAAAGGTAGGTAATTAAAATATGATTTTGATTATATATGAAAGGTTTTAAATAAAGAATTTTAATAATAATTTTATTGAGGTTTATGTAAAATTTAAAATGTGGCGAAAATAAGACATAACTTTATTATCACTATATTAAATCACATTAGACTGAATAACTTTAGCATCCATATTCAAACAAAAAGATCATTAAAATCACTCAAATTTAATAAAATGGGACAATATAAAGCATAGTTTATTTGTGCAAGGATACATATGTACTAGTTCATTATTCAAGAAATCACTTGATAACCATATTTAGATAAATTCATAAAGTGATATTTCAATTGATTTTTAGAATCTTGAGGATCAATATTTTATTTACGACAATAATATGATGAGCATTAATAAGATATATTTAAGGGGATTTGTTGAAGTATAAGATTAGAGAATTGATGTTTTATTTTGAAAGAGGGTGACAATTCATTTTTTTCTCGGATTATCCATTCAATCCACTTAAGGTCATTTTTTAGGATAATAATGGAAGTATTCGCCTTGGCCTATTAAAGGAACAAGTAGAGTGCTTTTGAAAAACTCAGCGTAAATTTAGATGATAGGCCTTGACCCTTAGTCATATCTGCATTTATCTTCCCAAGTCACACCAGAATAAATGAAACATGGTAGGGATGATTGAATGTCTGCTTGTCTATCTCCTTGTCCTTAAGCCTTTACCATTTTATCATGATGTCTTTCAGAAAAAAGAAAAAAAATTGACAATCTTGAAGCCCGATACAAAAATTCTAAATTGAAGTATGTTTTGAAATTGAAGGCAGCTACTGTCGCAGCTAAGCCTTCTTCTTATTTTTTACTTTTGCACAGTGAGACCTGGCATATCTTTGGTTTGGGGGAGGTAGGTGTTTGTTTCAATTTTGTTATGATATTCATATAAACCATGCTTGTGAATGATTATGCAATATCAAGCTGCATTTCTTTCATTCTTCGTAATTCAGGTACTCATTTATCTAATTAACCAATTTTCATATATGTTTAAAAATGTTTATTCAGATCTCCAACAGCATGGTCATTCAAACTGCCAAAAAGGTCGCTTGTTTGCACACTCTAGATAGTCTTCTTTTAGAGGGGTCGACCCCCTCTCTCTCTCTCTATTGCTCAAATGTTACATAAAGATACACTAATCTTTGTATAAGGAGGCTCTAAAATTATTCTTTTTGTTCTAATCACAAAATAATTAAAAATTTGAAAAACAAAAACAAAAACACAAAAATACAAATAAAATTAAATTAAAAACTCATAAATAAAAGGCATTAGGTCACAAATAAAATCATAAAATCAAAATTATAAATAAATTTAGAATCTTTTTAAATTTTATGATTATTGCGCTAACTTGTTTTTCACAAGCTGCTCAAAAACAGGTTTCGACAAGAAGGGTGATCATTTTCAGGTATAAAAGCATTTCATTTATTTTCTTTGACTTGGTTTGTTAAGCACATATTTTCTAGTATTTTCAATGCTCTCACAAGCTTGTTGCAGGAAAATGCTAAACCTATTTTGCAGATTCAAAGACGAACAAATGGCGTATAGAAATAATTTCCAGAATCGCGGAATATTTTCAAAAAAAATGTTCCATTGAAAGCTTGAAGAAGCTGAATTTTCACTATGTATATCATGACATTTGCTACCACAAAGAAGTCTTTTAGAAGTCAATTATGCCATGTCATGATTACTCACCTTTTTCCCTTCCAAGTGTATCCATCATCCATGTCAGAGTCTACTTTTTCACTGCCTTATACACTAGTACAAAAGCGCAGATTTTTCCACGGAGGTTTTCCATGTTTCTTACTTTTTGGTGTAAAATCCGATGTAACAGGAACGAGGCGTCGCTGTATCCATGCCTAGCCATCGCTGTATCCATGCCTGGACTCTTAGACGTTGCTGTATCCACGCCTAAACTCTTGGACGTCGTTGTATCCACGCCTGACCGTCTCTATAGCGATGGCACTGTCTTTTGTTGACTTTTTACAATGGTCAAGTTGACCTAGGGCGCAAAAGTCAATGTTTTCCA
>LPNX011001156.1:0-12030 GCA_001517045.1 Pseudotsuga menziesii | reverse complement strand
CCGTTGGTTATATACTTGGTTTGTCTGGGTTATTCGACCATTGATTTTTTATATGAATCTCAATGTCCATGGTTTTTGTTGTTGATCTAATGTGTATCTAGTGTCATGATCACAACTATCATAGATCCTACCTTATAATTCTTTTATATTGCATCTCAATCATTTGAAAAACCTTTACTCATTTTTCCATGTTCCTTGTTATATATCTATAGTAGCCATCTTCTTTTCCTACCTAATTCTTGACAAAAAGGAAAATTTAAATAGGAAAAATTTAAAATAGACAAAAAAATAAATAAGATGAGTAAATTGTAAAACCCCAAATACTATCAATCTTTTCTTCTACAGTTGATGGAGTAAAGGTAAAACACTGCAATCTATATTATATCTCTCATTGCATTCCTATGCCTAGAATATTCACCAGGAAATTTCCCTTGGAAATTTCTCCAGAATGATTAAATGGGCTTTAAACATTCACCTCGCTTTAAATGGGTATTTTAATTTAAAGCCATTTAAAGCCAGGCAATTTCCCTTGGAAAGTACCTTGAAGGCATTTCCATAATAAAGAGACATATGGAATTCTAAAGATCTCAAAAAATACAATGGATGTTGATGAATAAATAATACCAAATATATAAGATAAGGCAGAGTGTCACTGTAGGCTACTAAAGAAAATCAAAATCTTTGGAAAAGAAACTAGAGTCAACAAGCCATGGGGTATGTATGCATAAATAAATTAACATCAAGGAAGGTATTGAAATTAAGGGGTAGGAGAATGTAACACTCATGTTAAAGCCCCCATATTGTAATATAATTGTAAATTTGATATGGATGAGGGCCAAGTATATGTAATTGCAACTAAACAATTAGTAATAAAATATAAAGCTAGCAACAAACGGGGAGAGAACATTGAGAAGAGATGGAGGACTATAAATTCAAGAGAGGGGAAGGTGTGTGAGAGGAGAATAGAGTGTTGGTGTCATGACATTGTAGCTTAACCATGTCTTGGACCCTAAAAATATTCTCTAAATCTTAACTTTTTCCTAGGACCTTGGTTATGGGGATTAATTCTTTAATTTTATCATGATTAATGATTTTTTTTATAAAAGGTTTTTAGGGAAAGATCTAAAGAGTTTATATAGTCATTGGGAGAAGGAATTCCATTCCTCATGGAGAAGGATTCCATCATTAAATTAGTTTATTTATTGATATTGTTTGGTATGGTCTAGGGAAGAAAGGGATTTCATTTGGTATGTATTATTCATGTATGAGCCTATGGAGTCTGAGAATTAACCCATCTCCCCGATGGATTCATAGACCCAGCTCCAAGGTGGCAACTGTGTTGAGAGGTTGATGAACATATTGCACCTAACTTTGGGTGGAGCATTTTCTCATTCATAGTCAATTTCCACAACATCTATAGAGATGAGGGAACCATTACAAGGTTCCATGAACAAGAAAGACATTTAAATTGTAAAGGAATTGAATTCAAGGTTAATATTAGAATTTAATGAGATATTTTTAGAAGAATATAATCACATAACATCAAATGCACTTTGTCAGTCACAATCAACTTCCCTTTTATTCATCTCCGTGAAATTTTTCATGAGAGGAGTGAAAAGGAAAAAACCATTTTACATGGGTAGAGTTTAAAATTTATAACTCAAGTTCCATGGCCATTTTCCTTCCACATTCCAAGTGATACTTGAGCTTATTTAAATTACATAAAATTAAATAAATAAATTTCTCAAACTTTTGGTCTTCCAAAATGTTGTCCTTTAGTGAAATTTTGTATTTTTGTGGGATTTTGATTTTGGTGGACTTTGTCTTTAAGAATTTTATCTTCATTTGTTTTTCTATCAATTCCATTTACTTCCAAGGTACTTGATGACAGTCTAGATGGCCAAGCTTAATCATGGTTCTATGTTGTTATTTTGACATCCTTTGGACCTAATGGTTATTGGGATATGTATTCACTTCTCATCTCTATGGTTGACCTATTTTGGATGCCTCCTAATTGGTTTCAATTCCAAAGAATGTTCTCCCAGCTATGGTTACTATGAGGTTTTTGGTGAATATTATTGGTCCATCCCATATTTTATAATTATTTTTCTTTTGATTTTCTAACTTTTTTATGACTTTGTTCACCTCATACCATTGCGTACATTATGGTGACTTAGTTAGGTGTGGGATCAAGAGAGGGATTTAAACCTTGGAATAATTGAAGTCTTGGTGTCCTCATGGACATAATAAAATTTACCTCCTAGTCGCAAAGAAAAATATCTTCATGAGGAAAGTGACTTGTTTTCTTTCAAAGTGATCTAGTGGTATTAGATTATTCCACTAACAATTTATATTGAATCACTTAGCATAGTTATGGTCCTTATTTTTGGTTTATTGGCCATGTTAACATGATATCATACTTTTGATTCAAGTGTGATTTTACATGTGTGATTTCATCCAATTTTTTCCGCCCTCCAATTTCATCCCTCACAACCCCCGAACGCATTTGCAGGTCCTCACAATTTCGTCCAACCCTCCAATTTGCAGGCCCCGAACGCGTTGGCTTCATGATTTCTGGGAGCTAGAGAGAGTTGTTCCCCTTGGCTAGGAGCTCAAGAAAGCCCAGGTGAACGCATTTGCATGCTTCCTATCACCCTCCAATTTCATCCACGAGCATCGAACATGTCTGGCTAGGTATGACTTTTGGACTGACAGCTACCATCCAATTTTCAGTATATGTTAAAGTGAATTCGGTTGATGAAGCGTTCCAGTCACATATCTAGATCAAGACCGATCTTTTAATTCTTCCACCTTTGAGTTTGAGAACCTTTTGGGTTCTATCCTCCTCGTGGCTTCGGATTCACACTGTCTATTGCTCGATTGGGGTTTCTGTGAATTCAAGAAAATTAGCAGGCTTATGAAATCATTTGGTTATGCTGTTTCACATGGTGCTGAAACAAGGCATCTTTTCTTTGACAATTACATTTGGGATAGGAAAACGATTCATCCTTTTGTGCAACATTTTGTTATCAAAGGATTCCATTCCACATTTCATGGTATAGACAGTAACATTTATGTGAGTCCATAAACATTATTATGCTCTTGTACAGTAAATATCCAAAGGCAGGAAATGCTATAGAGGAACTGCCACGACTGAGTTTATTGTGCACTGTCTATGAAAGATAACAAGCTTGCAGTGTTCTTAATGCCCTAGCCTCTTGGACTCCAAAACCCAAATCTAATAGCCTTTCCTTTTGTCTGCCCTATTAAATTTCAAAAACTGAAAACCCTCTTCATAAGACCCTAATCAACTAAAAGTCAGACATTGACCTTCAAAAAGGCTTCATATAGATTCATTGGTCACTCCTTTTAACACGTCTTCTCCTATTCTACATCCCCATACTCAAACATTGACCTAATTCTATCATCTACCCCTCAACGTCATGCAATCCTATTATACTGCTATTGTTTTTAGGCCGTTGCAGCTTTGAAACAGGTTTGATATACCCATGTTATGACATATCTCATCTCTAGATTCCCTTGCCATCTCCCTTCAACCCAAGAATCACCTCAACGCTGACTCAATTCACCCTTTCAAACCTTGACATCTGTAAGAATTGCAAATTTGCAGCCAGTTTCCACTGTATATAGAACATATGAAGTGTTTCTCATTACCAATAATACATTTGCTACCCCTATGATGGTCAATCCCATCAAGAAGGTGATGTGTTCAAAGCCATTCATTTCTTAACATACTGGTAAACTAATTGTTTAGTCATGCAGAAGCACTAAGAAAACACAAATTTTTAGTAATGCAAAAGAAATTCGGATAAATATTGCTGAAGCTTGGCCCAATAGATAATATCAATTGAGCAGGCTATTTTTAGAGGGAACTGATGTAGAGAACCCTGCATGCAACTAATTATACACATCCCCAAAACAAAAACACAAGCTCATGCTAATGTTTAAGATGATTCTTCTCCCATGGATGCTAGATGCCTGTCCTCTCACCTTTCTTAATCCTAGAGGTGGCCTTCTCTGATTTGAAAAAATGACTACTTATTTCTTGCTATTATTCCTTTGTATTTTCTCTTGTGCATTGAGAACCCTGCTGCGGTGCACAGGAAAATGTTTTACGGTAATGTACCCCTTAACATCACAAATCTAGCAAAATATTATATAGGTCGATAGGACGGCACTAACATGTTGCTTTGATTGCAAATATAATTGAAAAATGGGGAGGGAAGGTGCAAAATCTACTAGAGAGGATATCAATCTCACGTGTAGGAGAGAATCCATGAATTTTACTAAAATTGTTTTTATGTGAAATGTTTAATAGAAATATTATTTTCCATAAGAGAACTGGAGAATTCATAGGATTACCTGTTTTTATATCAAGTGGTGTAGCAATAATACAAAATAAAAAAAAATTATAAAACAGAAATATTTGCCTGAGGTTACATGACAACATGGTTTCATATTTCAGTCAGCCCGTTCTATCAGAACATTACACAATAACTTAAAGATGTCTCACACTCTCAAGTAAAAGGCTGCTTAGGAGTGATAATTAAGTTAATTGCATTGCTGTCCACAATAAGTGAGCAGAAAGCCAAGTAGAGAGGGCTCAAAAACACTGCTATGTAATACAACTCCCCCAATGCCATTGAATCTTTAAAATGTTAACTTCATCTTTGTAAGGATCCAAATTGGGGCATCTAACAAAACCCTGTTCATAGTTCTCTCGTATAGATTCTAGTCTAATCTATCGAACTTAGAGATATATGAAATGTATCGCCCAAAACTTTGTTTACTAAGTCAACCCTTGTAAAGAAAACTAAGGCCTATATGGAGGCATCTGTGATGTGAGCAACACTTAAGACAATTAAATGCCAAAGCATTCGAAAAGAAGAACAGGTTAAGCTCTCTGATGGCCTCATACCTAGGATTATCCAAAGCGTGAGTTGCTCATTTTTCTCCAAATGATTGGTAGCATCTTAGAAGTTGAAATATATGAAGGTTATCAGTTCCTTCACTGAAGAAACATATAATTTGAATGCAACAAAGTAATTTCAGGTCCAATTATGAAACATTACAATCTCTTTTGAATAGTACACGACATTTACTCTGAAGGAAGAGGAACATCTTGAATCTTAAAAGAGATTCTCTCTTTAAGATTCTCTCATCCTGCGTGGGAAAACATTGAGTTTGTCTTTCTTTGTCAAACCTGTCAGATATTAAATGCTTTTCCACTGGGACTGTTCTTGTATTCACTGAATGGAGAAATTGAATTGGGGTAGAATGTATAATTTATTCAATGACATCACTCTATAAAAATTAAACCGAGGCCAAAAGGTTGCAAAGGTTAAAATTAATGCTATGGTCAAATAGAATATTCTTAAAGAAAGCCAACCATTACTACAACTACTTAAACATGGAAAGTCAATATAGAGAGATAAAACGTCTTTGGACATTGTGGCATTCCCCATAGTCGAAGGAGATCTCATTGATGTTCAATTTTTTGGACATGGCTAAGAAGCCACACATCTCCCATGCATTTGAGTTTATTAGTTATGTGAGTATTAATGACCCTTTAGTCGTTTATGGGTGGACTAAGGAACGTGAAAATTGTGAGTCAAATATAATTCAATCGAATTCAAGGCATGCATCTCATCAATCTAAATGGTGATCAAATAGTGCTTAAAGGATGAACACACACTTTATCCATGCATTTATCATGTCTCATAACCTCCTCTATATCTAATACCAAGTCACCCACTAGTCCTTTTGAGTGTGGTTGACTCTAACTCATTGTTGACTATTCACATGGAATCATGGTTGAGACATAGTACTCAACTACCCTTTCACATCTCTTCTCCCTATTGGAGCTCTACAAGTAGAATTCATTGGCTCATGTATATGGTGTATTAACATTTGACACTAGTCAAAAGAGCCTTGTATTTGCTACACCATTTCGAATTTGTTTATGATCCCTTTAGGATTGGATGAACCCTCTACATGATTAACATCCTCAAACATTCAATTTAGAATGTGAAATGATTTACAAAGGATTGATGCTTATAAACCAATGTCAACATTTTATTTTACAACAAGATTGATAGGGCCTTGGACATGATGTCTTGTACCCAACATGAGGGGATTGCCAAAGTCCATGCTAAAGCTCCCACACAAAATGAACAACATAAATTATCATCCTTTCTCCAACTTGCCTCTTTCCTCAACAACTCACAGGGGCTTTACTTGTTGACCAATATCATACCACGTGAGCTCGTAAGTTGACACTTGTGGTCTAATTACCAACAAGAGAGTTGACACTTGTGGTCTAACCAACATTTAAATAAATATACATACTTGTTTGCATACCATTTGAGAAATGGAAAATACAAACTTGCTTGACTCAAAATCATTATTTGTCTCGGGCGTGTTATTAAGAGTTGACACTTGTGGTCTAGGTTAGACCTCTTTATCTTTGGTGTTAGTGAATTTTGGGAGCTTTGTTGCATTTTTATGGCCAGAATCCTAGAAACCCTAAGACTTGCTATGAAGTTGCTCATGTTGGAATGTTTCTCAAACTAGGGACTCTCAATAATTATCAACCCTTGTCATGGCTATAAAAATGCATTTGGACATGGAAATCAAAGCTCCTAAATTAGATATTCTAGATAACTTGTAGGATGTATCACATTCCATATTCACAATCAGAACATTGAATTGGCTCATCTCATTGATCTTCTAGATGTAACATTTCAAACAATATATGCCACTATTGGTAAATGTGAATGCTTAAACCATGACAAATTGGATATCTATGTTTTGATTTCTTCACATGTAGTCAGATTAATGGAGAAGTGGATGTTGAAAACTGTATCACTAACATCATTAAGATGAATGATGTAGGTACCAACAAATAGGTATTTGTCATATCTATCTTCCTCGAGTGATGATCAAGATATACTCGAAGAGATTGAAAGTGAGACGTGTTCTACTAGATCTACTGGATCTAGATCAACTAGATCTGAAAAGGTCAGGAAAACATTTCGTAGACGCATGCAATTTTTTATTGCCAACGGAGGGTCGTGTAATTATGATGATGAGAGCATAGGTGACATTGAGTTGCCCTTAAGGTATCTATATCTAGTGCAACGATGGGTACCTAAGGAGCTACCTCAGGTGGACATAGATTTCTTCATCAGTGGGAGGATGTATCGCGTCGCTCCTTCGTCCTTACATGGCTTGGGGATATTTTCCATGGATGGCATAAATGTCGGTTATGGCACTGTAAATGAATTGATGGAGTATGTTGGCCCATTATACAGATACAATCACTGGTTGTTGTTGTCCCAATATACTCGAAATATGCGGAGATACGGAGTTGCCGCAAATTATATACAAATTGTAGAAAACAATCTCCACAAAGGGGCGACAATGTATTTTGATGGGAGGCCAAAAGTTTCTGGAAACGTTGTGGGCTTTATAAATAGTACATGACCAGTGACAACAACTAAGAAACTGAATTGCATTTTCGAGGGACGTGAAGGAAATCGTATATTTGTATGTGCAATAAAAAAATAGCTGTAGGTGAAGAGTTGTTGATCGATTACAACTTAAATCGAATAGATGCACCTATGGGGGTAAATATCCTATCTACCATTCAACTAAACCTCTGATAAATCGCTATTATAATTTAGTTTGGTCAATCTCATTTATGTTAATCAAGTAATTATTAAATATGGTAACTCAATTCAACTAGAAAAAGTAAATGTTTTGATGACTGCATTCGATTATATTTCTTCGTGCTTATTATGAATGTTTCCATATAGTAACATGCATATTATACATTTTCTTTATTGTAAAATTTTTGCAATATCTCATTTTTGTTTATGGTACAATTATTTGGAAAACTTACTAATTGATTTATCGTGTCAAGGTGACGCCAGCGGAAGGTCAAATGCTGCTAGCACAATACATGGTGACCGTGGAAGGTCACAAGCCAAACCGTCTCGTGAGGTAATTATTAAATATAGTAACTTAATTCGACTAGAATAAGTAAATGTTTTGATGACTACAATCGATATAGTAACATGCATATTATGCTTTTTATTTATGGTGAAATTTTTGCAAAACCTCATTTTTGTTTATGGTACAATTATTTGCACAACTTGTACTAATTGATTTATTGTGTCAGGGTGACGGCAGTGCTCACGGCGCACCTACGACTACCAGGATACATGGTGACAGTGGAAGGTCACACGCCATACTGCCTCCACAGGTAATTGTTAAATATTTTAGTTTTTTATGTCCACAATTATGTACATAGATTTTATTGATTGATTTATTGTGCCAGGGTCACAGCCGTGGAAGGTCACCCACGGTGTCGGCGCAGCATGTACGGGATGACAGTGGGAAATCACCCGCGGAGCCCCAGCAGGTACGGGGTGACCGTGGAAGGTCACCCGCGATGTCTTAGCAGGTACGGGGTGACCATGGGAAGTCACCTGCAGTGTCTCACCAGGTACGGGGTGACCGTGGGAAGTCACCAGCCACTACGCCGCATACAGTAAGTTTTATTGATACTACAACAATTATTTTACAGGTGAACAATTTTTGAATGATGTTACAATTAATTTCCTTGATTTTATTGTTTCATGCTTTTAGTTCGGTGCACTGGATGTGGATGACAATGTAAGTGAGGAAGAAATTTTCACCTCCCTAGACCCAATGAAAACGGTCTATTTGGCCCTCAAAAGGGAAAACAAGGATTTACTGGCCTTTGCTTGCAAATGGCCCAAGACAGATGATGACAAGGCAATGATAGTGGAGCTACAACAAAAAATAAAGGGTTATGCGGTAAGTGTCATCGATTACAATTTTTATAAGCTTTAACATGATTTCATATTTGATGATATGTTTTCTATTATTGCAAATGTTCTTATCAACTCAATGTTTTCCGTATGTAGGAATATTTGGAACCCCGGGCTAGAGAACCTACAAAGACAGGTATTGGTAGCAGTGACCATCCATTACATAAAAAAGCTCGTCAAAGCAAGGTACCAATGAGGCTTTTTGAGGATTGCCTAGAAGCCAATGATGAGGGCAATGATGATGAGATGGAGCATGATGATGAGATGGAGCCACCTGGGACTCCACATGACGCTGGAGATGAACCTACTGTAGATGGCCAAGAAAATTTTCCTGGAGCAGCACGAGTCAAAAGCACCGGATCACTAGATGTGATGTTTCTAGTCGATGAAGCATGTGTTCCTATGAAAATACAAAAGATGGAAGGTATTTTTTAATTGTTTTCATCAATGTTTTTCATTAAATTGAAATGGACATATTCTAAAAATATTGTAAATTAAGCTGTAAATGTTTATGCAGGCAATAATGTCTTCTACAGACACTTAAATGACAAAGCATTGGAGCTTTTTGGGCCCACCATTCGCACAGGGTGGAAAAAACAAAATAGCAATTTAAAAGACGAATTTATTAGACACATGATTTACTTATTCGGTGACACTTTCAACAAGAAAGTGGTTTTAAAGTTAGCTGGAGATGGTTTGAAATATACCAGGGCCCAATATCGGGGAAAACTGGTAGATAACCCCAAGCATGAGCGCCCTCCCATGGTACCAGAGCAAGAGTGGAAGGCACTTATGGCTGATGCCAAATTTATTTTGTTAAGAAATCAAGGAAAACAACCACGAACTGATAAAGCAAGGTACATGATGTATAATTATACTATTGCGATATGCTCAATTTTATTTTATGTTTTGTGTCAAGCAACAAATCATACATTTAACATATGTCATAAATTTCATAAACAGGTTTCCTGACACCTCCAAGGAAACCAAGGCAAGAATGGATAAGGTTGGCCAGCATAAACTCGGCTAGGGTGGCTACAGAAAACTAAGGCACCGAATCGTAAGAATTTGCAATATTCCTTTTTATAAATTTTCAAAATCTTACCAAGTGTTGGGGTTTGAGATTTGTGTCTACTAATTAAATTCATAGTTTTCTTAGAATAGTTTTCATGGTTTTTAAGCATATTGAATAGTATTGAACTTTGAGTTCTTCAGTCCTTTTAGACTAGCACATAATATGATGTGTCCTCTCTAATAATAAACTTCTCTTTGAAATATTGCAGGGAAGTACGTTCGCAGATGCCGCCACCGAGGAAGACCTCAAGATTGGTTTCAAGTATGGTTTTGAAAGTGTGGTTGAGCATAGAAAAAGCTTGGGGCAGACTCCAATCAGCCTAATTGTGGGAATGCAGGTAAATAGAATGAATAAGGACATTTGAAATATTCTTGCTTCATATTTTCCCACAATAGATCAATAACTATATTTTTATGTTTGTTTGGCAACAACAGTGCAACCGCAGCAGTGAATCCAGCGGTACTGGGAGGGTGCCAGTTCATATTGGGGAGGACCCGTTGGATGATAATGTGGAGCAGGCTAGGGATTCAGGTAGTGAGTTTTAGAAATATATATATGTATTTTGATTATAGATATTTATTTTTTTACGTATACTTACATATTTCATTCTTTAAATGGAAGAGCATGTAGCTCACGAGGATGAACTGGAAGAGGAACAAACGACTGAAGCAGTCGAAACACCGACCTTCACAGATAGACAAACAAGTAAAAAGTGATATTGTAATGTTTATCGAAACAATGAAATAGTGATTTGAATCAATTTTCAACCTAAGAAAAATGGTCTTTTCGTTGTTGCAGTTCTTTCCCGTTCGCAGTGGCCTCCATGCCCTGTTCAACGACGTACCAGGAGTATGGTACATGAGGGCACGCAAATTACACAAACCACAGAAGGACCGGGCTCAACAGATACATTTCCAAATGATGAATTTGAGATGCCACTTGTTGGTTTTTTGAATCGAAAAAAACAAAGTCACACGAAGAAAAAATTGTAAAATATCATGACTTGTATTTTATATCGATGTTAACATGAAACGTTGTTTGTATGGATTACCTTCTTGTGTTTCGATGTTTATATGTTTATGCGATTTGATGTTTCAATGTTTATATGTTTAGTTTTTTATATGTTTTCTATGTAAACAAAATAATTTAAAGGGTAAGGGGAATTGAGAGCGATGTGAGGGGGGGGGAGGGGCCATATGAGCTTCCACCTTCACGTGGTTGGCCCTATTCAGTAAAGAATAACCTATTCTTGAAACAAAGAGAAGCTCATTCAGGTATATGGCCACTTTTGTATTCCTAGCATTTTTTACATTTATAAATGGCATGACGTGGAACTTTGCCTAGTCTGCCTGTCACAGGTATAGCATCCCCGTCGCTATTCCTGGGGTTTACATTTTTTTTTTTTAAACTTATACAAAGCGTGGATACAATGACGGCCAGGTGTGGATACAGAGACGACAAGGCATGGATACAGAGATGGCAAGGCGTGGCTATAGCGACGTCTTATTCCTGGTTTTGCATTTTTTTTTTAAAACCTTATACAGAGCATGGATACAGCGATGGCCAGGCATGGATATAGAGACGGCCAGGCGTGGATATAGCGACGGCTTAGACATCTAACGAAATATTGAACATTTTCGCTCTTGCAACGCAAATTAGGGGTCGTTTATATTGCGACGGAATTGTTTCCACGGAAAAAAAAAACACTTAGACGTGACAATATCCACGGATTTCCATGGATATTGCCACATTTTTCCGTGGCAAAATTGATCACTTGTACTAGTGATACATAATAACTTCCCGCATATCTACCTTTCTGAGTTGCACACAATTTCCCCATTTTCAGTTTATCTTTGTTTCCTTTTGAATAAAACCATTCAGTTTCCTTTCCATGACTACACTGCTATGTTATCCTTGCCATAAAAACTGTTTGACCATGAGATCTTTTCATCTATATTCCTACCACTCACTATATACAACACATATTTCATTAAATTTGTAATTATTTAGTGGATCTAGAATTTAGAACTTCCGCTAGATTGAGTTCTTTCAAAATGAGGAAAGTCATAGACTTTG
>LPNX011001150.1:38324-64973 GCA_001517045.1 Pseudotsuga menziesii | reverse complement strand
ATATAATTATGGAAGGTAAAAATGCAAAAATACTTATTTCATATTTTAACAGGGTTAACATTGGAGTTTGAATTAACTTATGAAGTTGGCTAGTTTGTTGGGTTGTAATAGGACCAATAGATCGAAATATATGGTTAACCAAAGTGAATGTTTCCTAAATTAAACATGGTTGGGATTGGAATTTTTCATGGTAAGAGTGATTTTAAAGGAAAGGAATTTTTCTATGTTAGGAATTGAGGGAGGAATCTTGACTTACAATATAAGTTTGTGAAATGTTTTTAAAAATTTCACTTTGGAGATAGGGTTTTTTATTTAATCTTGTATAAGTTTTTAATACCTCCGTAATAAATTGCAATTAAGAGTTTTTAGAGGAAATTCATCAAACTGTAATATTAAGGTTTCAAATTCCATCTATATCTTCTAAAATCTTGTTCTCATTTTGATGGAAAATATACATTAGAATCATTGGAAAAAAGATATAGAGCATTAACATAGACTATTGGTTCATATTTATTAATCAGCAAAGGAATTTCTTCACCTTTTCTTGTGACATGGTCTACTAGAACATTTATAGTACCACTAGGAGTCAAAACTACTAAGATCATAAATCTCCAAAGAAACCAAAATCATTCAAATACTTCATTCAGGGAGCATTGTAAATTTGTCAGCCACAAATATATATAATTCCACCATATAAAACTATGTGATGGCAATCAATATCTTAGTTAAAAAAGTTGAAAGGACACCCATCATAGTGACATTGAAGATAAATATTGAGAATGAGATGAAGTTGTTAAGTGTTTACTAGGAATTAATTATAAAGAATTATAATTGATCCTCTCATGTATGCCGAGACCAAAATGTAGAGGAATATTTGTAACCCTTTTTAAACTTGATAAGTCAGTCATAGTGAAGTAGCACAAGAAGAAAGTGGCCCTAATTATGATGAGGATGAATATCAAGGCATTCATTAGATCCCCTTCAAAGTTATGTACAGTGGATTCTGAGGACTTCTTCGTGTAAACTAGGGTGGTTACTCACTGTATAAGAGATTCATTTGATCCATTAGGGTTGATTCCATGACTTGACTAGTGTTTCTCATTGTCAATCAAGTATGTGATCAAGGGGACATCCTCATGTTTGACCCCAAGAAATGTAAAATAAATATTGAAATTGCAAGAAGATTGATAGCAACAACATCCAAAACTCCAAATAATGTGTACATCTTGGATGGGAAAAAATAAGAAAAATATTGTGTGGGAAAAGTACATCAAAATTGGCTGTGGCATAGAAGAATGGATCATGTAAATTTTGACAATCTGGTAAATATCAGTAAGAGGCAAGCCGTAAGAGACATCCCTAAAATTACAAAGCCCTTAAATTGTGTTTGCAACCATTGTTTACATGGAAAGCAAACAAGGATATATTTCAATATAAAAGAATATTATACAACCAAACCTTTGGAATGAGTGCATAATGATTTTGTGGGCCAAAGAGAACACAATGCATAAATGGTGAATCTTACTTCATTCACTTCATTGATGACTATACTAGAATGACTTGGGTCTCTTTTCTCAAAAGAAAAAAAGAGGCTTTTGAGATGTTTAAAGTTTTTAAGGAAGTAGTTGAGAATGAAAATGACTTAAAAATTAAATGCCTAAGATCAGATAATGGGGTTCAATACACCTCAAATGAATTTGACGAATTTTTTGAGAAAAATGGAAATAAAAGACATTTCCCGGTCGTTAGGACCCCACAACAAAATGGAGTAGTAAAGAGGAAGAATAGGATTGTGCATGAGATGGATAGAACAATGTTGAATGAATCCAAATTATCTTATAGCTTTTGGACCCAAGAAATTCATACTGATGTCCATATTTTAAACAAGGGGCACATCATATTTTATACAACAAGAATCCCTATGAACTCTGGAAAGGAAGACCATTAAAGGTTAAGCAATTCATAGTTTTTTGTATCAAATGCCACATTAAAAGAATTGATGAAAACTTGGGAAATTTTGACTCTGAGACTGATGAAATAATATTTCTTGGGTACTCGTCAAGAAGCAAGTTCTATAAATGCTACAATTTAAGGATAAACAAGATAGTTGAAAGTCCATATGTGAAAATGGATGAAACAATCACCCACATGCAAAGAATACCATTGGACATAGATGAAGAATAATAGCCAGCAATTGAACAACAACAAGAAGAACTACAAGAGGAAGAGCAACAAAGAGAACATGAAGAAGAACAAGAAGAAATTGGAAGACCAGATATAAAGGTTCTTTCTAGGTATGTTCAAAAGAATCACTTAAGGATTTAATCATTGCTGATAAAATCACAGTTATACAAACAAGAAAGAGACAAGTAATCATAAACAAAGAAAGACTGGTGTGCAAAGGATATGCTCAAGTTGAAGGAATAGATTTTGAAGTAAAATTTTCTCCTGTAGCTAGAATAGAGGCAATTAAAATGTTCTTGGCCTATGCATACTCCAAAAATATTAAGGTATATTAGATGGATAAATCAACCTTTTCTAAATGGAGAATTAGAAGAAGTTTACATAGAACAACGCAAAGGGTACTACTATTAGAAAACAAATATTATCTTTATGGATTAAAGAAAGAATTGTTAGATTAAAGCAAGAACCTAGAACCTAGTACTCAAGGATATATAAATACTTGCATCAACAAGGATTTATAAGAGGAGAGGCAGACACTAATTTATACATAAAAATTGACCATGAAAATATGGTTATTTTTGTAGTTTATGTGGATGATATCATATTTAGAAGTGATGATAACACGATGAATACAAAATTTGTTGTTGAAATGAAGAAGGAGTTTGAAATGTCTATGATTGGAGACTTGATCTTCTTTCTAGGACTGCAAATTTCCCAACTTAGTAAGGGTATTTTTTATTTCTCAAACCAAATATGTAAAAGAAATGTTAAAGAAGCTTAACATGGAATATTGTAAACCAGTATGTACTCCCATGATCATTGGTCACAATTTAAGCAAAGAAAATGAAGGTTGAAAACTTTATATATGTAACAACCTCAATACCAGATGTTATGTAGGTTGTAGGACTAGTTGTGAGGTTTCAAGCATCACCTACGGAAACACATGTTCAAGCTATAAAAACAATCTTTAGATATTTGAAAGTAACTTTGGATTTTGGCCTATGGTATCCATGAGGTAACTAGTTGAATACAATATCCTATACGGATGGAGAATGGGAAGGAATCATTAATGACAGAATAAGTACAAGTGGAGAATCATTTTACTTGGGAAATTACTTAGTGTTTTGGTTAAGAAAGATTTAACAATCTTTAATTTCCCTATCTACGTCAAAGGAAAAATACTTTGCAGTAGCAGCATGTTGTGCCCAATTTCTCCAGATGAAGAAAACTTTGAAGGATATCCAAGTAGAGTATGATCATCGCATCCAATTTTGTGTGATAATACAAGTGCAATTAGCATATCCAAGAATCTTGTAAGGTACTCCAAGACAAAGCATATTCCTATCAAGTATAATTTTCACAAAGCCTCTTCCCAAGGTACCTTGATTATTTCTTATAGAAATTGGGATTGATTACCACTCCCCATTAATTCAAGAAACATATAATGGAAATCACCCCACAAGGCTCAACATCAACATCCAACAAGTTTGTTACAACCTTTGTCGATTCCCGAATGGAAATGGGAGGTGATATCTTTGGATTTTATCATAGGTTTTCCATTAACTCAAAAACAAAATGATTCAATTATGGCTGTGCTAGAAAAGTTAAGAAAGTATACTCATTTTATTCCCGTGAAGGCCACTTAAAAGGCTGTCAATGTTGCAGAAATATTTATGAAGGAAGTATTCCAACTTCAAGGAGTACAAAAGATGGTAATTTTTTACCAAGATGTCAAATTTACATCAAAATTTTGGAAATCATTGTTTGCAAGGTCAAAAACCAAGATAAATTTCAGCACTAACTACCACCCTGAAACACATGGACAAAAAGAATGAACAAACCAAGTCATTGAAGACATGTTGAGGATGTATGTCATGGAAAGGCCCACTAAGTGGGAAGACTATTTGCATCTGGTAGAGTTTGCATACAATAATGGTTATAAGGCCTCAACCAAGATGAACCCCTTCAAAATCATGTATGGGAAAAGGTGCACTACCCATGTAAGCTGGGATAGCCCTATGTATTGACTAACAGTAGGAACTAAAATGTTACAAGAAATTGAACAGGCTTTTCGAAAGGTACAAAAGAACTTGAATTCCGTGTAGGATCTCCAAAAGAATTATGTTAACTTGAAGAGACAACATAAACAATTTTCACTCGAATATCATGTTTACCTTCGAGTCAAGCCCAAAAATAGTTCCATGAGATTGGGAGTTTGTACCTAATTAGCACCACGCTTCTGCAGATCCTTTCAAACCTTGGAAAGGATTGGACCCATGGCATATAAAATTGCTCTTCCAACATACTTAAGAATTCATAATGTTTTTCATATTTCATTGATGAAGAAATATATACATGATTCCACTCATATCATTGATTGGAATGTGGTACAAGTGGAACCAGAAGGAGAATTTCAAGTGGAACCTCTATGCATTCTGGATAGGAAAGAAATAGTACTTCCAAACCAGGTCATCACTCGGGTTAAGGTGCAATGGAACCACTTTATCCTGGAGGAGGAATCTTGGGAACTCAAGGAAGATGTGCGAAAGAAGTACCCAGGTTTATTTCCAGAAGCTGTTGAGGAAGACTAAGAACACTAAGGATAGTGTTGCAATAAGGGTGTGTGGATGTAATAGCCCCCTATTTACAAACATTATTTGCAATATTTAGTCTTGTTTGTATTTTGATGAGTTTGGGTGATTGCGGAATATTTCCAAATGGTCCCTAAAGGACAGTTGTAAAAACTACATTTTTTCTATTATAGCTGATTTTAACACACCTGGTTGATCACACATTTATGGCCTTCCCTGTCCTTCTCTAGACGCTTTGGAACCCTTGGACGTATATTATAATTTGATGTTCCAAGATCAACCCAAAAAATTGGCTGTTTATACCTATACATGAATTTTAAAGCAATACTCGCGTGTATACATAGATTTTTACCTCAAAACTACATACATCGGGATGTATGCAAAAAGACAAATATTTTTGGAGTTTTCCTCATATGCATTTGAATATATTCTCTCTTGGACTTCCATATGCCTTGATAATGCTCATATTTGACCCTCCATTGCCTCTTTGGAGCACTATATATTGAGCCTCTTGGATACATTAAAGGAGGAGAAATTGAAGAGTAAGGAAACTATAGTCCATTGTTGCCTTAGTTTTTCTTATACTTGAGTCTGCATCCCTTTGTCCCTTGGAGAACATAGTGTTATTACCAATATTTCGTTTGATTTGTGAGCTTTATATTGAGATATGGAGGATTGAAGTGGTGGAGGCCCAGGTGGAGGACTCTGTTTCTCCGGTTTGCAGAAGTGCCGATAGAGTTTGTCACTAATGTATCTCTGATTTATTAATAGAATAATCTTTTCTTGTCCAATTCATGTGCATTTTGAATATGAATATTGAATCCATGGATGTATTTAATTCCTTATACATTATTGAATATATATGCTAGAGTATCTCTAACACATTTATACATATCATGCTTGCTTTGTTTGTTGTTGTTGAGAGCAAATTATAATTGCAATCACATTGGAAAATCTCAACAGTGATCTACTTCAACCATCTGGAATAAAGTATGATTCTATATCCCTTAGTGTTATATTTTCTTACTGCTCTTGCATATTGGGAAAGATTGATTTTTGGTGTCATACTATCTATTGTGGTACCCCCAAGCCATAGGAAGTTTCTCTTCGTAACATAATTGGCGACTCCACTGGGGAGGTTCCTAGTTGTTTTTGTTTGGGGATTTGGTATACAATGTGCTTGAATTTATGTTTATTTATTTGTTTATGTGTCAAGTCTGGAGGTATGTTTTTCCAGTAGTGTCTTGTAGGAGTAATTTGACCTTGGCTTATCATTTTCCCCTCTTTTTCTTCCTGTACACGAGTATTTTCATTACAATTCCATATACACCCGGTTTTCTCTTGAATTCCTGCGTATGTATGTAAGTTTACTGCATACAGTCACATATGCTTTGGTTGTGAGATTTATTTGGGAGATTGAGTGTTGCTGGGTGAGTTTTGATGATTGCTGAGTCTTCTTGGGTGTTGTTGGTGTTTGTATACGACCTCTGTTTCTGACCAAAGACCCCTTTTGATTTATTTTTAATTAGGTTTTGTTCTTGTCATTCATTTTTTCCTTTTTGTTTTGGAATTAGTGCATTAGGTCTCTTTTATCTTGGTGCCTTTCTTGGCTGCAATTTGTGAGTGGTTTTAGGGTTTGAGAGTTGTAGGTTATGTTATTGATTTTTATATCTCATTTATTTAAAAAAAAACAAAAAACATTTTACTTTTGCATACTTATGCATTCTTTCATTTTTTCACTTGCATCGTACTTGCATTAGGTTTTATTATTTAATTATAGTCATGTTTTAATTTAGGAATGATCACATTCTAATTTCAAGGAAAAAAACTTGCATCTCATGTAGTGGCATACCCTATTTTTCATTCTACAAAATTGAACTTGGCATTGTTCGTTAGGTGTGCACATTTATTTCATTATTGAGTCACAATATCATTAGTTGCACAACCATTTCCCTTTGAGTAATCACAACCATTAAAATCAATGCTTAATTAAAATGAACTACACATTTTTCTTTTATAGGGTTCACCTGCAAGATTAGGATTCAGTGTCTTGGAATAGTTCATTGTGAGTCAATTCTCCAAGACTACTAAACACAAACAATTAGGTGTTTTTCCAGGTGAGAGAGAGAAATACTTGGTATAATTAGTGTTTCTCGGGAAGCTCCTCTTACATAGGAATCAAGCACGAGGAAGTGCACACGATTTTGATTGGGATATACCTTAGTCACTTTCGGTGAGCACCAGAGATATTTTCAGGATTGTATTTGTATCTAGTGGATTTTGAGGTATCGTTTGGTGCTTTCAACCTTCGAGATTTGCTATCTTTCCCATAAGGTCGATCCTTCTTACAACTGTCCACCTGATTATAGATTATATTGGGGTGACCTTAGTTTCCTTACCTAGGTCTTAGGGGGTACATGCAAAGGTTATTTTGTAGGTGTCTTGGACAGGTAGGGGTCAGACAACAAAGTCTCTTTATGCGTTGAAGCTAAGGGCCACAATAATTAGTTATGAACATCCTCTTCTAGTGTATTGGATTCTTAAGCATCTCCTAGGTGAAGCATACTTGATACATTTAGGAGCTCACATATCCTCCCCTTGGTTTGCTTATTTTTCGGTTGTATATTTTCTTAGGAGTGTGCTCTGTGTACGTTAGATTGCTTAGGGTTGCGTAGCTAGATTGAGTATTTTTATTTTGTTGAGTCATAGTGGATCTAGGTGCAACACTCCACTGTTCTCATCGTTTAGTAGGAATTCCTCCTTCTACATCTCCTCCTTCTTTGGGAGAGAGAACTAGATAGTCCAGGTGGACTAATTCTCACTTTGATTCACACACAAATCTCACCATGAGTCACCATGGGTCTGAGATTCTGGAGCGTCTCACTTCTCCACCTCCTGTATGGGAGGTTGAACCTTCGAGCATGTATGGGACTCTGGTTGGATCCAGCCACCATGTAGTTGGAGCATCTCACTGAGATTTATCACAATTTCTAGACTACATACATGCATACCACCGGTATTGGTCACATAATCCGAGCGGTGAGACTCAACATGCACCCACTAGCACTAGCACAATTAGGTATGGCACACCAGACCTTCCCGATATCGATCCGACACACAATGTCAGATCAAGTGTTGAGCCTGGTGTTTCTCCTGGGGGCACTTCAATTCCTTTCCAAGTGAATATGTTTGGTAGTACTAGTCATATTGCACCTTCCATCCCTATGGTGGGAGGACCTTCACACACACATCCTAAGCCTAGCACTTCCATTCCCATTCAGGGGACTAATCCTAGACATGTGAATATTGGGGGAACAATTTAAATCCCTTCCCATATTCCATCGTATTCAACACCGGTTCCTTCAAATGCATTTTTGATGACACATTCTCCTCCTAACTCACATGGTCCTTTGGGTCATATTTCTACCATTAGTCATGTTCATCCCACGTCTGCTCACACCGCATTATTAGAAGGTTTTGTGCCTCCTTATGTGTCATCTAGGTATGTGCCATCTTGTGTACCATCTTATGGATAGTCTTATGGACCATCCGATGGAGCGTCTTATGGAAAAACTTATACACCTTATGGGTCCAGGTATCAACCTGCTTATCGGTCTCCTAACTTTGTCTTCGTATCACCCCAGCCTCAAGATACTCCAAACTACAATACACAAACCTACATGGGTCAAATGGGAGGAGGTTACTATCCCACTAGCCAAGGCCATGGTGTCTATAACAATCAAACCAAAATCAAACCTATGTGAACCAACCTTATCAGGGAGCATGGAACCAAATGGATCATCCTTGAATCCCTTTCCTTACGACGTTAAATCACCCTGAATTGTTGATATTGACAAATGATCCCATGTCTCATGACTTGACATGGCCAGTCGTTCCCGCCAATATTCCTTCAGACATTCCAAAGTTCGAAGGTAAGGCTGGTGAAGATCCTCTTGAACACGTCACGATGTTCCACCTTTGGTTCTCTTTGAACTCCTTGAATCACGATTCAATTTGTTTAAGGATATTTCAATGCACCCTCACTGGGCATACATAGAGTTTCCTAGGGGGACTTATACATCATTTAATGACTTAGATATGACCTTCCTCGATCACTTTCAGGTAGCCGTGTGTTACAATGCTGATATTGAATTCTTGTCAACATTTCAAGAGTGGCGTAGACAGAAGAGATTTATTAAGACCTTTATTCCACCAGAGTCCCTTTTGGAATGGTTTCGAAGGATGTTCCCACATCCAGAGTGCAGAATGAGGAACAAGCTATCTTTACAGCTCAACAATTGGATTTGATTTATGCTCAGTCTGGGCTCTTATATGAGATCATACCTAATGCACCTAGATCCAATATTGAATGTACGTTTAAACCTGGGCCACATGCCAATGGCATTGTTGGCTCTGCAAGTGCTAAGCTGACATGCTCAGTTACAGACCAAATGAATAACTTGTCCATTAACTAGCCTGCATCGGGACAAGCTACAGCTTCGTCTCATCCTACCCAAACGACGAATGTACTTTTGGTGCAATCGTTGAACCAGAAAGGTAACCAACAACTTGGACGGAATAAGAAGAAAGGTAAAAACAATCAAAAGGGTGGGAATAGGAATGAAAATGATAATAATGACAAGAACAACAATAATGCTGGGGGGACAAGAAACCTAAGTGTAAGGTTAAATTTCCTTGTAAGCTTTGTGGGGATGATCAGCTCACTCACTTGTTCCCTTAGATAGAATATTCCTTGAAGTTCATCGCACATATCCTAGCTTTTTTAGTAAATCCTTTACGACATGTTTGTGCTAGAAATTGTTCCTAGACTACCACAAGAACAAGCTAACACAAAATCAAAAAGAAAACAAAATGAAATTGGTTTTTTAGGGTTTTGGTTTATGATTTTGGTTTAAAAATTCATCAACAAGGAGGTAATAAACATTCACAAGATAATACATAACTGAATCATGCACAAGTTTGATAAACTAGGGATCAAACACATCCCAATAATCCATAAACATTACAAATGAAATACTAATTCCACCCAAAGGCTACAAGCATTTACATGAATAAAACCTTTAAAAAATAAATGAAATTGTAGACTAAGAAATCAACTAGATTAGAAATGAAAGAGCATGACAGATAAAAAGAATTATCAGTTTATATATAATCAATAATAGTCATCAACTTACATAAGAGTTATAAGTGCTAGCTTGAGATATCATAGCTCAAAAAGCCTCTCCTTGAGTGAAAATTCAAACATGCCTTACACTGTATGTTTGTCTTCCTTTTATCATAAAAAAGGTAAAGTAGTTCCATAACTACCTTCTAGGTTGAAATTTGAAACAGTTACATCAATTAATTACATGCTAACTCAAAATCTTTAAAGACAATTAACCCAAAAATAGCAAATCGGATTTGGGGAAACTTGGCGAATTTCTAAAAATTTGGGTCTCAAAGACACCTGCATATCTCTCGATCTAGGATACCTCTTTTGGTTTTCCAAAATTTATTTCCATCACCTCATAATATGCTCCCAATGATAATGACGAAAATAGGAAAAACATAGCTGCTACAGGAATCTCCTCATGAAAATATTTGACAAAGGACTAAAAAATGAGGGTTAGATTATAAAGAAAAACTTGGAATAAACTTTATCATAAGCTTTTCAGAACTTAAAGAATATATATTTACTAATAATGCCAAAGAAAAACTTTAAAAACCAACAAAAATGAAATAACCAAATCATTAAAAGCATAAAATCAAACAAAAATGTACTTATTACCAAAAAACCTCAAAACCAACTCAAAATTGAAAGGTTATTTTAAAACCAAATTTGAAAAATAAGACACATAATCTTAAGAACAAAATCTAGTTATAACACCACAAATCCCGAATATGAACTCGAGGACAGTGGATCCTAGTGGTGCTTCTGGTGGGGCTCCAAACCCTCTAAACACTGTTAGTGGCCATGGTTGCATTAATATGATGTCTATCAAAAATGTTGTGACACGTTCCAAGGATTATGGTACATCACAACTAGACCTAGGGAAAGAACCTTCACCACCTGATAGCCCTTTATGTATTGAAAAACCTTGTGATAAGACCAAATCCCCACCTCGCATTCCTAAGGGAGTCTTAAAGCGTTCAGGGCACAATCCTAATGCCTGAGCCACCCATAAATATTCTATCGTCCAGGATTTGGGCCAGACTCCTTGTGCGATGTCGTCTTTATAATTTCTTCAGACTTGTCATTCGTAAAGGAAAGCTTTGTTGTCTACTCTTGGGGTGGCTGATGGAATCTCTCCTTCAATGATCAAATTTGAAACTCATGGAGTCTAGCCTTGCTTGCCTTACTATGTGTCCCTTTTGGTTCATGTAGAGTGTCTAAACAACACCATCAAGTGCATAGTGATTGATGAGGGCGTTGTAGCTTTCATGATGTCTTTGGCCTGTTGTAAGGGGTTGGCTTCTCCTATGTTGTCTAATTCAGGCACCATGTTGACTGCATTTAATGGAAGATCATTTCGGCTACACGACATTATTCCTTCCCTTGAGTCCAATTGGAATGGAAGACCATTTCAATCAAGGTTGAGTTGGTTGATGTGCCCCTCGACTATAATATCTTACTGGGTATGAACTGGATTTACAACATGCAAGCGATCACATTGTCACTCTTCCGGGTTGTTTGTTTTCCTTTGGATGCGAAGATTGTGATGATCGATCAGAGATATTTTGACAATTCTAGTTCAAAATCATCATCGAGAGATTCTATCCCGGTTATCAATCATTCTCAGTCGACAACTGAGAATATTGGGGTGGGAATGTATCCTTCTTTAATGGGAACTTTTAGTTGTGCCACACTTGTTCTTATGATCGGTTCTTGTCTTAGTAAGGATTCATTGTCATTGAGTTAAGTTCCTTTTCGCACTTTGCATATGGAGGAACCTTGGACTCTTCCTTCTTTGAGTAATTTGAGTGAAGAGTCTATACTTTTTGAGATGAACATGCCGTTGTCTATAGCATTGGTGGCATATCAAGATAATCTTGATCATGTTGTAGATTCTAGTCCTTCCTCTTTATGGACGGAGGAGGAGGACCCTGACACACTTCCTGCTTGGGAAGTGGCGTCATCTCACTCACATGATTTCCTCGATGAAATCTTTTCGTTGGACGAGGCTATTCTTGAGGATGTGTCTGGGTTAGAACAACCTTGGGGAGAGTTGCATCATAGATCTTATTTTCTCCCTAATCTTGATGATATTGAGTGTGATGAATTTAAGGCAATATTTAGTGAGAAAATTGGTAGGCTTGTGGTCCCATTAGTCTCTCCTAGCAAGTATGCCAAAGGGAACATGGGTAACTTGTCACCAACTATACCTATCAATATTTCTTGCATTCCTGGAAAGATTGAAAATGTGTACATTGGGGTGGTTGTTCCCCCGATGAGATTAGATAATACATCGAGATTTTTAAATAATTTCAAGATGTGTTCACTTGTTCGTATGAGGAAATGTCAGGAATTAATCCTCGCATTGTGGAGCATGAAATAAAAAAACTATCCGAATGCTAAACCTATTCAACAACAATTGCGTGTAATGAATCCTAGGAAAGCACCTGCTATTCAGGAAAATATATAGAAGTTGCTCAAAGTTGGCTTCATCTATCATGTTCCCTTGATTGAGTGGGTGTCAAACCCTGTTCTGGTGGACAAGAAGCAGGAAATGATCAGTGTATACAATGATTTTAGAGACTTGAATCGATCCTGTCTTAAGGATAACTTCCCCTTACAATTTATTGATCAAATTTTGGATGAGAGTGCGGGGAGTGAAGTTTTCTCCTTTATGGATGGATTTTTAGGATATAATTAGATCCATGTTAAACCCGAGGACCAACACAAGACTTTTCATTTGTCCTTGGGGTATGTTTGTGTACCAGAAGATTCTCTTCGGCCTTAAAAACGCTAGAGCTACGTTTCAACGGGCTATGACCTTTTCCTTTCACAATCTTAAAAATATTAATTAAGTGTGTTTGGATGACTTAGCTGCTCACTCTCGTATGAGGGTGCGTCATCCTTATCATTTTTGTTTGGTTTTTGAAATATGCCACCATTATCAAATTCGGTTAAATCCTCATAAGTGCATCTTTTGCATGAAGGTTGATTGCTTACTATGGTTCATTATTTCCAAGGAGGGTATAAGGGTCGATCCTTTGAAGGTTGAGGCAATACTTCAATTGTCTCCCCCATGTAACATTAGACATATTCAATGTTTCCAAGGTATGGAGAACTTCTTGCAAATATTTATGGTTAATTTTTCCAATTTGATGAAAGGATTCATGCGTTTGTTGAAAAAAGACACTCTATTTATCTGGGATGCAATATCTCAGGAGTATTTCGATTCTTTGAAGAGAGCCTTGGCATTGGCCCTCATTCTTAGTCCACCCAACTATAGCCGTGAATTTTTGATATATGTGGCCACGTATTAAGAGATGATTGGTATGGTATTGGTTGAAGAGGATGAGGAGCTTCATGAGCATGTCATATACTATCTTAGTCGAAACCTTATTGATGCGGAGCTTCGTTATACCCAAGTTCAGAAGTTGGCCTTAGCTACTGCCCATGCGGTTCAACATTTGAGGCATTATATCCTTCTTCTCCAAACTTTTGTTATAGCTCACATTAATCCATTTCAGTTCATCCTCACCAGAATGATGATAGGGGGAAATTACAATAAGTGGATTGTGATATTGCAAGAATTTGACCTCGAGTTTGTTTCAGATAAATTGAGGAAGTCATTGATTTTTGCTGAGCTCATATCTGATTTTTCGAGTTTGGATGAAGGAGAGGTTCATGAGAACTCTTTTGTTGATGATCACATTTTCCTCATTTAGACTGCGGACCCATGGTATGGGGACATTATTGTCTACTTGCAAAAATTGAAGGTTCCTTCTCACCTCTTATGATATGAGTGTCGAAAACTATGTCATGTAGCGAAGAACTACCTCATTCTAGATAACACTTTGTACCACTGTGGGGTTGGTTTCATTTTGTGTCATTGCTTAACTCATGAAAAGGATGAGGTTGTGTTGAATGATTTCCATGGAGGGGCGTGTGGTGGTCATTTATCTATCATTTCTATAGCTCAAAATATCTTGAGAGCGGGATATTTTTGGTCATCCATATTTAAATATTGTGTTAATGCGGTCAAGCGGTGACACCCTTGCTAGGTGTTTGCATGAAACATGTGCTCACATCCTACTCCTTTGCATCCGATTATCACCGCTAGTCCCTTCACTAAGTAGGGGGTCGATTCTATGTATTGCAACCCAGTTTTGGCTTGGGGGAACCATCACATTATTGTGGTTGTTGACTATTTCAAGAAATGGGCAGAGGCTCTTCCCACTATTAAATCCAATGGCGAGATAGCTGTGCATTTTGTATTCAACCATATTATCACCCAGTTCAATACCTCGAGGGAGATTATCATTGGACATGGTATGCACTTTTAGAACAAGATGATGGAAGAGTTGTCTTAAAAGTTAGGGTATAATAAAGAGCATTCCTCTTCTCACTATCATTAAGCGAATGGACAAGTTGAAGTAGTGAAAAATTCACTTAATTCCATTCTCCAACGAACCATCACACAAAGTAAGACCAATTGGCATATCATGTTATATCCTACTTTGTGAGCTTATCGAGCCGCGGTTAAGATTGACACCAGTTTTTCTCCATATAAGCTTGTGCATGGGGTGGAGTCAATATTACCATTTGAGTGTGAAATCCCTTCTTTGAATCTAGACATGGAGATTTTACCAGAGACTTCCACATTGGAAGAGAATTTGGTCCACTTGGAGCAGCTTGATGAGCAACGTTGAGATTCTTTAGTGGCTCTTGAGATTAACAAGCATTGCATTAAGGTCCAGTACGATAAGTCTGTCCATCCTAGGAGGTTTATTGAAGGTGACTTGGTTCTTTTGTGGGACCAAGCTAAGGAACCCTTGGGGGCAGGAAATTTTAACCCTATGTGGCATGGTCCTTATGTGGTCAAGCATGTATTAGAAAAATGTGCCTACGAGTTAGTCAATTATGAGGTGATAGCCTTGGCAGAGCCTAGGAATGGGCTCTATCTTAAAAATTACTATGCATGATTCTCAACTGACGCTTATTTGTTGTATATTATTGTACATTTGCATAGCTTAGTTTTGTTCTACTTGTGGTGATCGAGTTTGTTTACTAGCTTCCATTTGTTGTGCTAGATGTCGACAGAGTCTTCGGTTATGTAGGATTCACTGATGGTGCTAGCTGCCACACTCAAAACTCAGCTTCGGCTGCTTCGGTGATTTATACTCCCACGGGTCAAGTGTTGTATTCAGGAGGTGTTTGTCTACATCCTTCATTGAACAATGTTGCAGAGTATAGTGCCATTATTGAGTTATTATGTGATGCCATTTCACATGGTATTCAATCTCTTGAGGTACGTCTTGATTCGTAGTTAATGGCCTCACAACTAAATGGCTTGCATCAGGTTAGGGATCCAACTTTTTTATGAAGGTTCTTGCATGTCAAGTTTCTAGAACAACAATTTAAGAGCATAAAATGCATCAATATTACATGAAATTTTAATCAAGTTGTTGATTCATATGCTAAATATGTACTAGATTGGCATTTGTTTCATAGACGATAAAGCATTCACAAACACATTTACACATGTAAATAAATAATAACCGGTCATCATAGGAATTTTTCATTAAAATATATGTCCAAAATGTGGTGTCATAATACATGTGTCATATACAAAAATGGGGCTTCCAAGCCACCAAAATATACGACATGGTCATACAACAAAAAGTACACCCATGTCTCTAAGATTGGGGAGGAGTTTGATCATGGTAGGACACTATGAATCTAGCTAGCTGTCAAAAAAACAAACACATGCATGTGGCACACCCACCACCTGGTTCTGCATGGCCTTAGGTAAGTCCTCGACTTGCGCCATGGGAACTTTATGTGTCAGTCGAACAAATTTCATGTGAATGCTTTGGAGCATACGCTTCGCATCCACACCCATGATCTCGTCTCCTCTTCCCCTCCGTCGATGATGACAGAATTTATCTGGCCTTCGTGGTCCCACATCTGCACGTACATGACTGAGTATCACTATATGTCATCACACCAAAAACATGTATTTTTTATTCCATATATAAAAAAACACAAAAAATTTAACAATTCAAAAAACAAAGTTTGAGTCGGGATTCGTTACCTATCTCCCCATATGCAGAGCCTGGTGGAATGGGCATGTATGGGTCTCCACGGAAGTCTATCCCCTCATAGGGGTATTCATCTATGGTGATGATCTCTCTACGCCACCAGAGGAAGAAGTATCCTGGGAAGGGGTTGGCCACTTACCCCCCTCCTAGTCTCTGCATGACATTTTCCCAGCTTAGCTGAGCTGGATCCTGAGCACCATGTGGGGAAATATCAACTCTTGGGATTATCCCCGACACACGCTCAAAAAATAAAGTACTCAATATGCTCCCGTAATTGAATTTCCTTATCCTTCCCATCTTGCATTATTTAAGATGCTGCTTCATGTTGCTTAGTAGTGAGGTACCCCAATCGTATATAGTAGGCCGCATACACTCCACCATATAGAACATCAAAGGCCTTGAATCCTATTGGAGGGATTCCAACCCTGTTATCCTGCTAAGTGCCAATAGTATGGCCTTTATCCCTAGGTTTTGGATCGAGTTTGTCAGGATTTGACTCCCAACCTTTTCTGTATCCGGGAGGCAATAAAAAGTTGAACCAAACGGTGTGCGATTTCATGGACATATTCTCCCAGAATCAGCTTCTGAGGTTTTTAGTCCAAAACACTATGTTTGGTAAATTTTCAAATGGCATGGAAACAAGTATTTTTTCACTATTTTATAGATTTTTTTTGAAAATTTTACCCAGTTTTCTATAGTTTGGGCTATTTTTGACCATTTTTGGACTGTTTGGCCTAATATTGTGTTGTAGGGACCCTTTTTGAGTGCATTTTGACCGATTCTTTGATCCACTTGTGCCTATCACAGGTATAATGTCTGAACTAGCATATAGGTTAGGATTTCACATCCACCTGCATTTTGCATGACCTTATGACCATTTCATCTTGACTTAGGCACAAACCCATTCCACGATATCACAGAACCTTCATGCTGCTATTATATGTGGTATTATGCGAATGGTAGATATTTCCTATACATGGGTTCCCTAGTTAGATCCTATTTTGTAATTGGTACCCATGCTGAGATTCCTCCTTTAGGTTGTGGGAGTCCCTTTTTAGTCCCACCATGTCCTTGAGCAAGAGCTTCATACTCCTCTTGAAATTTATGATGGTCATTACCCATAGGGACTCCCTTGTATATATCAAGTTGTAATTGCATTTCATGAGTTTTTATTTCCTTATTGAGCTTTATGCTGACTCCCTGCTTTAGAGTTATAAGCGATGTAGCCCGACCTTGTCTCATGTCTAGCCAAGAAGATCCTTTTACATATCCTTTGCAGCTTGATCACCCCTTTACCAGGAGGAGACCTTCCCCCAAGTGTCATTATCCTACACATACTTCCTTACATTGAGAATAGGGATGTTCCACTGCTTGGAACTAGTTTTCCTTTCCCCAACACTCGTCTCCTCCTAGCTATGTACCATAATCACTTTTATTCTTTTTCAATATTTTCAAAATATCTAAAAATGTCCAAAAAAATAAAAAGTCGAACAGGAAAAGATGTTATCTTTGGCAGTAGTCAAGTCATGTTTCCTTCGAATAGAGCACTGTATATCACATCCATTGGTTGGGTTATTAGTTTGAATTTAGGATTTGTACTCGTTACTCTGATTTTATCTCCACTGACTAGTTATGCTTCCAGTCCCCATGGAGCCTCTATTGATGCCTCCTATGTCACAGAAATGTCCTAGTTTGCATATCGAGTCCATGTTTCCTACCTTTAGTTGCCACTTTCCTTGTGATATTGTTTGAAAGAAGTTGAATGCTGGCTCGACCATTCCTGATTTATATTGACTGTGCATGTTAGTCATTCCTAGTACTGTTATTGGTTCATGCACATCTTGTTCGAGTTATTCCACATTATACAACATTAGTGAGCACCTCGTGTTGGTTGATGGGGGATTCCTTAATTCCCTCCTTCTAGAGAATTCCATTCCATCGACATCAGATCATTTATTTTGGAATAGGATTCTAGAGTCATCTCAGTGCCTTGAGACTTACAGTCATCAGTGGTAGGTTCTCTCTCCATCAACAATTTTAGGAAAACATCAATGTCCCCTAATTGATGGAATCTTTCAAGTGTTCGAACTCAACACATCTATTCTCAATTGTTAGATTGCACTTTGTACCTTAATTCCCATTTTGATTATTGGTGGGTGATCTTGTGTCTATTAACAATATACATCAATGATCGGTAATCAGACGATGGACTACTATGTTTGACCTCAACACATCTATTCACATTGTAGGAAATGTACTCATAGTGGTTTGTGTATAAGACCTTCCATCTTGGTGGAATTCCATATATGCTACCTCCTTGATCGTGCCAGTATTCATGAGATTTCAACTCTCATAATATGTATTCCATATTCCAGTGTATCTCAGATATCTTCATCCATTGTATATTGTACATGGCGATGACCACACATGACACTTTGTATATCATGCCTATTCATGGCCATTGTACTATTATGTATCCCGGACTGCTACATGTATTTGTAGCCACATGCATAGATTGATCATTGTATTGTACTGATAAGTGGCTGGTTCTTCCACCTGGGTATTCATTACTCCACTTTTGGGATGGATTTTATAATGTATTTCGACCATCATGTTACCCTTATGACCTCACACATTAGGGGGCATCTATTATAGCTGATTTTACCACACCTGGTTGATTACACATTTATGGCCTTCCCTATCCCTCTGCAGACTCTTTGGACCCCTTGGAATTATATTATACTTTGATGTTCCAATATCATCCCCAAATATTGCCTGTTTATACCTATATGTGACTTTTAAAGCAATACTCTCCTGTATACGCAGATTTTGACCTCAAACCCACGTACATCAGTATGTGTGCAAAAGGATAAATATTTTTGGAGTTTTTCTAATATGAGTATGAATATTTGTCTCTTGGCCTTCCATATGCCTTGAGAAAGCTCGGATTCAACCCTCCATTGCCTCTTTGGAGAATTATATATTGAGTCTCTTGGATACATTGAAGGAAGATAAATTGAAGAGTAAGGAAACTATAGTCCATTGTTGCCTCAATTTTTCTTATACTTGAGTCTGCATCCCTTTGTCCCTTGGAGCACATAGTGTTCTTCCTAATATTTCCTCTTCTTTGTGAGATTTCTATCGAGAGATGGAGGATTGAAGTGGTGGAGGCCCAAGTGGAGTAATCGGTTTCTCCGGTTCGCAGAAGTGCCGATAGAGTTTGTCACTATTGTATCTCTGATTTATTAATAGAAATATCTTTTCTTGTCCAATTCATGTGCATTTTGAATATGAATATTGAATCCATGGATGTATTTAATTGCTTATACATGATTGATTATATATGCTAGAGTATCTCTAACACATTTATATATATCATGTTTGCTTTGTTTGTTATTGTTGAGAGAAGATTATAATTGCAATTGCATTGGAAAAGCTCAACAAGGATCTACTTCAACCGTCTAGAATAAGGTATGATTCTATATCCCTTAGTGTTATATTTACTTACTGCTCTTGCATATTGGGAAATATTGATTTATGGTGTCATATTGTCTGTTGTGGTACCCCAAAGCCATAGGAAGTTTCTCTCTGTAACATTTTCCTTTAATGAAATTTAGAATTAAAGGGACAAGCCACCTTAAAAGAGGAGACTATGCATGCAAGAGTGGGAGATGTAGAGTAGTAAAAATCAGGAAAGTACATCAAGCTCTAGAATGCATTAATGGTGCTGGATAGACCCTGGATAAATCAGGTAGTGGTTGACATGGATTCAATGGTGAATGGACCATAGCTGCAAAGGAAGATCAGACAAACCTTGGAGAAAGCAGGGAACACAGTGGTTGAAGGGGATTCCTCAGGGAATGGACTATAGCTACAAAGTAAGACCTAGGAAACCAACCTATAAGAGGTCATATGTGATGAGGCAAGACATTGATGAGTATGCTAGGAAATAGTGAACTCTTGTTGTGTGAGCACTCAGTGTTAGGAAAGAGTTGAGAGAAATACTTGCGGTGTAAGCACTCTGTGTTAGGAAAGAGATTTTTTCCTCGAAACTAAATTAAGGTTAGATGTCTCCACTCTTGGCATGCATAGTTTAGCTTGCAGGTGATTGAGGGCATATTAGATCTGTGCCTAATATACGGTTGGGTGGAACGTGGTTGCTCCCCTTTCATTGGGGCTCATGTTACAAACAGGTTTCTATTATTGGGTTTTTTTTTTCTGCAAATATATTGAGCCCAAGGTATGTATGTACATGTGTAGATGTGTGTTTCAATGTTGATGAAATGATAAATATCAGTTTTAGGGTTTATTGATGAGAATGTTGCTTATGAGATGGTGTATACTCATACTCTGTTTTGAATGACCGTGATATGTATTTGGTAATATGGTTGCTCAAATGGAATAATGTTGTTTTTGTAAAGAGTTAATAGGATGCTATATGATTCTTTGTTAAATCCAGTCTAAGGGACCCCCGGTAGGGAATCTAATGTGCTCTTGTGGGTTTATTCCATTTCCTGTTTAAAAATCAACTGTATAATACCTTAAAATCCAAAGGGGGGGTAAAAATGTGAAGGGGAGCTTAGATGTTGAAGTTATTAGGAGATTACCACTGTACACCACCAAAATAACTAATCCTAAACTGTTCTAAGTAAATCATTCAACTTAAGCTGTAAGTCCTTCGAGGGTTGGAAACTCCTTAGTATTGCTAAGGGAACACAAAGAAGGTAGGTGAAAAACCTTTGGCCGAAAGGCCTGCAGAAGCCTAAAAATGTACCCAGAATTAAAGTGCTTTTGCAATCCACAATCTGCAATACGCGTTGTAGGAGAAGGAAGCATGATAAATTTAATAAGGAACATGAAGGGTTTCCACAACCTACAATACACATTGTGTAAGAAGAAACATGGTAATAATCTATAAGGAAGTGGGGTGGTACCACAATACACAATCCGTGATTCGTAATCCGCAATATGAAATACGCATTGCGGAAGCTGAAAGTAGAGTGAAAATTATAAGGAGTAGGAACATTTTTGCAACCCGTAATCCACATTGCGAAAGCAGAAAATACGGTTAAAAACATAACGAAGATAAGGAATTTCTACAATACGCAATTTGCATTGCGGAAAGCAGAATGAGGAAGTCAAACTATAAAGGAATTAAGTGTTTCCGCAATCCGCAATCCACATTACGGAAAGCAAAGGATAAAATTGAGAAAAATTTGAGTGTTTCTACAACCTACAACCTACTTGCGGAACAAAGAAAGTGGAAGGTAAAACTTATAAAATATAAGAGTTTTTGCAATCTTCAATCCACAGTGCGAAATGCAGAAAGAGGAAAATAAAAGTCGTAAAAATATTAAGGTTTCCATAATCTGCAATCCACATTGCGGAATACGAAAAGTGTGAAGTGAAAGAGAGATATAAAGAAAATATGGGATTTCCGCAATCTGCAATCCGCATTGTGGAATGTGAAAAGTGAAAAGTGAAAGAAAAATATGAAGAAACAGGGGATTTACGCAATCTGCATTGGAGAATGCGGAAAGATAAAAGTGAAAGAAAAATATAAAGCAAACATGGGATTTCCGCAATCTACAATCCGCATTGTGGAATGCAAAAAGCAGAAAGTGAAAGAGAAATATAAAGACAATAGGGGGTTTTCCGCAATATACATTGTGGAATGCAGAAATTGGAAAGTGGAAGAGAAAAATTCAAGTAAATATGAGGTTTTCACAATCCATAATCCACATTGTGGAAGCGGAAATGCGAAAGGATAATATCCTAAAATAATTAAAAAAGTTTCGCAATCCGCAATCCGTATTGAAGAATCACAGTTGTGGAAGGGAGTTTTATTTGCGGAATGGACCTTTTAATTGTGGAAGGACTATTGTAGAACTAATTAATCTTAGGAATGAATGTTAGAGGAAGATTCATGGCCCATGTATAATGTGAAGGGGAAAAAAATTATATGCATTTTAGCAGGTTATATGGGTATGTTATAGATTTGAAAAGACATATTTGTGACACCTTCATTACTAGATGATAATTGAAGCACTCAACATCATAAGTACATATTCATCTCCTAGAAGAAGTATGTTGGATAATTGTTGAAATCATTTTGCATGATATAATGCACCCTCTCTTAACTCCAATGTAAAAAAAGTTGAATCTCACATAAATTGAAGGAAAATAATTTGAGGACGTGACCAAGTACCGATAGCTTGTAGGAAGCCTTATCTACCTCACAACCAGCCGACTAGATATTTCTTATGTTGTTGGAATCCTTTAAAGGTTTATGCACAAACCTTTTGAAGGACATTGGTTTGTTGCTAAAAGAGTTCTAAGGTACTTGAAGGGGACTCAAGACTTTTGAAATCAAGTACTCTAAAGTAGATGAATTCAAACTCATTGGGTACTCTAATTTGAACTTTGATGGAGACAAAGAGACAATAGTGTCTACCTATGAATACACAAGTATTGTTGCATCAAAAAATGTCTCATGGAGATCGCACAAATAGTTAGTTCCATCATATTTGCAAACAAAGGAAGAATATGTAGTTTCTATAGAATCAATGAAAGAGAATATGTGGCTCCTGAAGATACTTGAAGAATTGCAGGAGAAGTAAGAGAACTCCACTCCCTTATTGATTGAAAACACTTCTACAGTCAAATTGTCCAAGAATCTCAGATTCCATGATCGAGCCAATCATATCAACACAAAGTAACATTTGATCATGTAGAGACCAAGACAATTAATCTATGACATTGTTCCACGAATGACCAAATTGTAGACATATTCACTTAAGCACTTAGATGAGGGAAGTTTGAAAGGTTTAGAAACATGCCTGGACTTAATAACACCCCTTTGGATTAAGAGGGAGAATGTTGGAAATGTAATCCTCAAATATTATGGTTCCATTGTAAATAATGTAACTAAAATAAAGGAGATAAAGAGTCTCCAAAAGAAATCAAAGAGTTCGTTGGAATATGAAGTTCAACGGTCACTCCAATGTATAAATAAAATTTTCTCTCAATCAACAAAATACAATTTGGGAGTTATTTTCCTATAAAGTGGAAAACACACATTTCTTTTCTCTCGTCTTCTTATTTCTGCATGACAATATTGCCCACTTTCACTTATTTTTGAAGCACCTTAAAACTTTATTGGAAAGTTGTGTATTATATTTCATATAGAGTCTCAAAGTCATTTAGAACTTGCATCTAGAATTATTTTCTCTACAAGCATAAAATACATACTTGTATTGTGATGTGTGATACTTATGATCATACAAGATTCAGGTTGTAGTTTGTTAATGTATTGGTCATTGTGATGTAAAGTGTGTTCTTTACCTAAATAATTTTCTTATGTTTTTAAGGAGGTTATATCTAGGGCGAGTGCAAAAATTTGAGGTATCTTTTAGATGCAATGGTAGATTGAATCCAATGATTCAAGAACCATAAAATAGAAATCATCCCAAGCAATGTCGACCCTACCAAGCCTAGTCCCAAGCCTGCCAACATGATTTCCAATTAGTATAGTTAAGTAAAACATGTGTGCGTTATGTTTCTCTAAAACACACATACATTATAGTGTATAAAAACGTGCACTCGTTATGTAAAACATGAATGATGCTTAAAATAGGTGGAGCCCATATGTTTCCCCACAACCACGTGCAACAACGTGTTCAGGCCGACCAAAATAAGTAAGGGTGAACGTGATTTGGGTGATAAAAGGAAAACAAAATCCATCTTTGGGATCAATCTATTCATTGTGAGGTATTTACACCAAATCCTCTCATGTTAATTTCCTTATTTTCAATAATTTCTATGCCCTTATATGAATTGAAACCATTTTTTTTAATTTATATGCCCATAAAGAAATTTACATGCCCAATGGAAACCAAAAACTCAATTTACTCATAAAAAACAAATGAATTTCACTATTTTCATTAGTATATTCAAAATCATCCTTGTCAATCCAAACCAAAATTCAAAAATATGCAAAGTTTCTCAAGTATATTGCAAGGTTGCATAAGAAATTTATGTTCCCAATAGGAACCAAAACCCTATTTTACTGATAAAAAACAAATAAATTTCATTATTTGCATATGTATATTTACCATCCTTGTGAATCCAAATAAAATTCAAAAATTTGCAAAGTTTCTCAAGTATATTGTAAGGTTTCATAATAAATTTACATGCCCAATGGAAATAGAAACCCCAATTTACTCATAAAAAACAAATTAATTTCACTATTTGCATATGTATATTCACAAGCATCCTTATGAATCCAAACCAGAATTCACAAATATGCAATTTTTCTCAAGTATATTGCAAGGTTGAATAGAACTAAAAACAAATTCAAGTAGAATTCATATCTCCCCTCAAATACATAAACAAACATGGCAAATCCCTTGCCTCTATTTGAAATATCAAAGTTGGCCATCTAAGACCATTAATAAACACCTTATAGTTTTGATGAAATTTCCTAATCCAAGTGTTAAAATAAGGTATAGAAGCTTCCCATGCTTAACAAATATCTCCCCTTGAATGAAGGGTACATTTTGGTTAAGGTCAGGACAACGGAGTTTAACAATAGGCTCTACGAACATCAAGATGCATAGGGAGGTTGATGTGTTTGATTACATTCCAATCACATACTCTCATACATGGTAGAATCTAGTAGGAACCTTGCAACAATAAAAGCCACTATACAAAAATATGCAAAGTCTCTCATGGGTATATGGAAAGAGTGCATACAACTAAAATAACATCAAGTGAAATCCATACATGCCCCAAATTACATATAAACAAAGATGCTAATTGGATTATGGAGTCCAAAAAAATTCACGCCACAACAAATAATTACATATCTATCAAAATACTTGTCTATATTGGGATTTTATTCATCAATAACACCTTCTGCCACTTCTTATAGGCTATATCCCTTGCCTCTACCTGCAATCCGGGAGTTGGTCCTACAAGGGAATTAGTCAACACCTCACAATTTTGATTAAAATTCATAATCCAAGCCTTAAAATAAGGTAGAGGATCTTCCCAATCAACATACGCACATAGGACATTTAATGTATGCATATGGAAATAGGAATTAATACAAATTTACAACATACATTTAAGATGAAAAAATGTTAAATGTTTATTCTTGAGAATAAAATTCAAGATCAATTTTAAAATTTAAATTATAAATAGTTTATGTTGTTATTTGTCATACATTAGTTTAACACTTTTCATTGCTTAGAAATGTCATTATACTGTTACTTAATAGTAGGAATTCTCAACCAGTGCTGACACTGCTTGTTCCTCTATAATGCAAAACATAACTATAGAACAAAAGAATCACAACCACATATCTTTCCCTTGAATAGTCAGATTAATTAACATAGCACATCATATACCTCAACTGTAGACTTGTTTATCTTCTTTCCCTTGAATAGTCAGATTAATTAACATAGCACATCATATACCTCAGCTGTAGACTTGTTTATCTTTTCTCTGGAAAGTCCTTGAGATGATTCAATACCTACAAGATGGATTACAAGACAAACAAAAAGATGATAGAATCATGATAATCAACTATCCATATTGGTGATCAAGGACTCCAATAATATTTAATCACAAACACAATAACCAAATATAGGAAAGGGACATGTTTTTGTATTAATAATGGGTGAGAAGAAGTACAACCAAAATCCTTGATGTTGACAGCTTTTGTCTTAATAAATGTCTACAAACTTCAATGAATACCTCTCTAGCTACAAGCTACCTCTACTTTTCCTCTATCTAGACTTCAAACTAGCATCATAAGGATGATTTTTCTGATCTCCTTCGCTCTCTTCATGGAAGCTTCATTTATAGGCTAAAAACTCATATAATGACTTGAAAAAAGGATAGAATAGGATCCCTATAAGGGAGGGAGGCGAATTCCACCTCTCCTAGACATGTAGGAACCAATTCCACGAAGGTTCCTGTATGGAATCTTCTAGAAGATTCTTTTTTTCCCTTTAAATGACCATCAATGATTTTGGGTAAACTAGACAGAGTGCCGATTTAGGATTTTTCCTACTCAAAAATGGTGGACAGTGCTTCCTGCTCAACTGATGGAGGCGTTGAAGACGCTCTGTGGAAAAAGTGAAAGGGTGACATACCTTCTAGGTCAGGGAAAAAAATGGCCAAGGTGATCCAGACCAGGCTTTTTGAGAGGTTGACAGGAAATAAGAAAGTCATCTGAAGGCTGACTAGGCAGTGTGGGATTTTCATGTGCAACAGTATTCCCCCAAAAGTATGAAGCTAGAAGGATGTGATAGGTGAAATGCTTCGTAATTTTTCTGTCTGATACAGAGGCAAAGAAAGATAGACTCATAAAGGAACAATAACTGACTCTTATCCAATCATAGTTGCAGACCAATACACTGCAGATCTATGGCGATGACTATGTCATGGATACCAATAATACACTGTAGATACAGGATTGACTAATGTAAGAGATAGGTCATAGCTACAAGATATACAAAGTAGATCTATGCCTCTCATTTTTAGATATGGAACACAGCCATCGAGCATACAACCTGCATCCATGTCGTGACTCTAA
>LPNX011001150.1:2624-35250 GCA_001517045.1 Pseudotsuga menziesii | reverse complement strand
GGTCTCAAAATATTGGAACCCGAGTTCCAATACAATATATAAAATGTTTGAAACTCAAGATTATAACCATGATGATAGGTCCTATCATAAAATAAAAATTAGATCCATCGCTTAAGCGACACTTAGGGAGATAGCCGTCTCTTAAGCGACACTTAAGAAGATATATATTTTTGCGCCGTCGCTTAAGCGACACCTAGGAGAAATGCCGTCGCTTAAGCGACATGTATCCCCACCATTTCAAAAAAAAATTTAATCTTTCTGATTTTTGGCATGGTTAAAAGAAAAAATCCATGCGCCGTCAGAAAAAACCGTCAGATTTTGGGTCGAAATGTAGTAGTGGGTGAATGTTTGTGGAAATGTTGTCTCCAATAATGAAGATTAACTCTATATGCAACAGAAAACAATTCTTTGACTTTCAATGAAAACTATTTATGGTAAGGAGAAAATTTTCTCTTTTTCTTTTTTCAAGAACCTTAAAATAATGCCATTTCAACAACACAAACTTGAATTTTGTTACTAGGAATTCTCAACCAGTGTTGACACTACTCATTCCTCTGTAATGCAAAACACAACTACAAAACAAAAGAATCACAACCACATATCCTTCCCTTGAATAGTCAGATTAATTAACATAACACATCATATACCTCAACCATATACTTGTTTATCTTTTCTCTGGAAATTCCTTGAGATGATTCAATACCCGCAAGATGGATCACAAGACAAACGAAAAGATGAGAGCATCATGATAATCAACTATACATATTGGTGATCAAGGATTCCAATAATATTTAATCACAAACACAATAACCAAATATAGGAAAGGGAAATGTTTTTGTATTCATAATGGGTGAGAAGAAGTACAACCAAAATCCTTGATGTTGATAGCTTCTGTCTCAACAAATGTCTACAAAATTCAATGAAGACCTCTCTAGCTACAAGCTACCTATACTTTTTCCTCTATCTAGACTTCAAATTAGTAGCATAAGGATGCTTTTTCTGATCTCCCTCACTCTCTTCATGGAAGCTTTATTTATAGGCCAAAAACTCATAGAATGACTTGACAGAAGGATAGAATAGGATCCCTATAAGTGAGGGAGGCGAATTCCACCTCTCCCATACATGCAGGAACCAATTCCACAAAGGATCCCATATGAAATATTCTATAAGCTTCTTTTTTTTCCCTTTAAGTGACCATCGGCGCTTTTGGGTAAATTAGACATAGCGTCGATTTACGATTTTTCCTACTAAAAAAGAGTGGACGATGCTTCCTACTCAACTGATGGAGGCATCGACGATGCTCTGTGGAAAAAGTGAAAGGGCGATGTACCTTCTAGGTTAGGGAAAAAAATGGCCAAGGTGATCTAGATCAGGATTTTTGAGAGGTTAACAGGCAACAAGAAAGTCATCTGAAGGCTGACTAGGAAATGTGGGATTTTCATGTGCAACATATACCATGTGTTTATTTTTCTAATGATATTTTATTTATATTTATGATTGCAGTGGCTAGTATGGACCACAATGAATATATTTTGAGAGTTATTGGTCATTTGAGAGATATCAGTTCAGCTTGGAGGGGTGGACATGAACTCCTCCACTCCTTATCAACATCATTATTGACCATAGTGGATACCATCAGCACATATAACGATGATTTGTATATCAAAGCATCACACAAAGGGAAAAAATGACAAGAATATGTTGATGGATTGATCTACAGTAAGATTAAGAAGCTCAAAATAATAAAATAACATATATATACTATTTAGAATGCTTGGGACGGATGAAGTTCTAGAGAGAAACATACCATATATTTATGTTGACTGGTGCATCTATCAACCAATTAGAGACCATTGGATGGACATATGGTACATGGTATTTGATATTCCCCAGCACAACAATAGTGAAGTACCGTTGTACTTCCTCCAGAAACTTTATGCAGATTTTGTGATGGGAAAACATGTCAACTATTTTGACATCTTGGGTTTCCAAGGAGATGGTACAGGGATGCCCCAAAACTGTCCCAATGTTAGGCATAGAGATGTCGACCGACAAATACCTCCACCCCATGTCCAACTACCGAGGTTGGGCATCCCTCCTGCACATGATATGGTTACCCAGACATAGGAGGCATTTCTTACGTGATCTGAGATGATTTCCCACCACACCACAACTATTGACCAAGCAGGTCCCTCTTCCTTTGGTGGGGTACAATCATCAGATTTTGGTGGTATAGGATCATCTATTGGTGGGGATAGACCGACATCCCATGTGTCCCAGATCGAACCACACTTGTGCACTATGTGTGGTCAATCATGTTATGGTTGTGGACCAACATATGGTACCTCTACAATGATTGGCGGTCATGTAAGGACGTTGTAAAAATTATATTGTTGTTCAATTTAGTTCTTCCATATTGTACACATATTAAGAGATTCTTAATATATGGTTTTTTTTATCTTGTAGGATCTTGATGCCTCTAATGCGGGTGGTAGTGTACCAGGTGTTGTTGTATTCGAGGCTCAAACAACCAACACCGAGGTAATGTTTCAACATGTGTTAATATTTCAACCAATATTGTACACATATTAAGAGATTCTTAATATATGCATTTTTTTATCTTGCAGGATATTGATGCCTCTAATGGGGGTGGTAGTGTACCAGGTGTTGTTGTATTCAAGGCTCAAACAACCAACACCGAGGTAATGTTTCAACATGTGTTAATATTTAAACCAATACCATGATTTTGTTAATACATGTGTTAGTTAATTAATTTGTTAAATGGTCTAATATTTAGAATTTTAAAGTTGTAGGAATCAAATTTTAAACAAGATTCCAGAGACATTAATCTCAGTGAATTCCCCCGATGTGACTTCTATGATTACCTCATGAATGTAAGTACATGGTTAATGACTGAATATTTTTCAAATTATTTATTTATTACTGTACACTCCTTAATAGATTTCAAATATTTATAATTTTTAAACTTCCAAGTGTTATCTAGATTTGCAGAGGGGCAAGAAATTGCTAGCAGAGATCCCTCCCATGGGGGGTATATGTCCTGGTACAACATGTTAGTTTTTTAGTACATATTATTCCATACATTCATTTCCATGTCTAACTATGGTAACACTTTATGACTGCATGCATCAACACAAATCCTTGTACCACCTCTTTGGTTTGGATATCCCCATAGTCCAAATGTAGATAAGTGTGTTATATACACTAGGCGTCTGTCTTCTATAAAAAGAGTGGGTTTCCATGACAATGAACCTACTGATTCCACGGTAATGTAAACATAGCCTCCAATGGCAGTTGTTAGTTAGATTTCAATTCACTTGAAAACTAGTTTTTCTTATTGTTATATTCACATGTTTACAGCATGAGGATGTAGATTCCTCCGTGCTAGACCTTAATGGGGTTGTTGATGTTGTTGTCAATGCCACATCTATAATGGGGATAAGTCACACTAATTCATCTACTTGAATATTTGTACTTATAAAATTCATTTGTATTGTGTATGGACATGCACACTGTCTAACTATTTTAGCATTTGGTGAATGTAGCCACAGCATGGTCCATTAGTGCACACGACCGAGGTTTATGTTCAAGCTACAAATCCTTTTTACATTGAAGAATCCCAGTGTCATGCACTAGAACATATTTTGTTGGTGATATGTTCATTATTTACATAATTGGTTAGTACTTTCTCATGCATGCACATGTTGATAATTGTTGAGATAATTGACATAGTTTTTTTTATTTGCAGAGAAGCATTGTAGAGAGACTCTCTACAAGGAAGAGTACCTCAAACGCATCTATACCTCAGATGGATTCAATGAGTGTTTGTTTTATGTAAATTGAGTCAAATTTTAAATTTTCAAACTTTGTTAGTGTTGGATAGTATTAGTTCAGTTATCTAATCAAGAAATACTATCCTTGATTTGCAGTCACTAGAGATGCACAATGGTCATGGATGGAGGCAACACGCATCAAAGTCAGGAGAAAACAAGAGGACGTTAGAGTTTTTATGTGTTAGTCAAGGACAAATATGTAATTTTGTATACAAGAGGAAGATAGAGTTTAGGGGTGAGGTATAGGATATATGTACTTTTGTTTGCATGTACATCAATGATGTTTTTGATACATGTACATTGACAGGCCATCTAAGGCCTTCTATTTTTGTATTATAACTTTCATGATATAAAACATATTTCATATTGGATCTTGAGATATTCATAGTTTAGCATTATGTGTGATCATACATGTGTGTCCAATAATGTTTGTATGTGTAAGGTTCCCAATTTTGAAATATTTTACGATTGCATGGAGATATCAGTTATAAAATTCAGAATAATGCAAAATTACAACATTGTGTAGTGACAACAATGTACATTTAAACTTTTTTTTACCATGATCCAATTGCATATACAATGTTAAATTGTATTCACAAAAATGAAACATACCTAACACACATAAGCACCCAACGCACCTAATCAATTGACCCAACTAAGTGGAAAACAAAAGCACTTTATCCACATAACAACCTAATAAACAATTAAAGGATGCACAGAGTTGAAATGCTTAAGTAGTGCACATGTGTGGTCTACATAAATGAAATTGGTTTTTGGCATGATGCATTTCATCTAACAAATATATGGGATACACATCAAACCTAAAAGTATCTCAGTATAAGGTTGATTCAAAATAATGGTTATGTTTCTTTACGGTTGTATCACCCGGACATTATTTTATCATTTTGTTATTGTACATGGCATTTGATGAATCACCTCGAGGACCAAATTTAATACGGTGACCAATGGAGTGTTAAAGTTGAGAGAGATGAAAATTATGTGTGATTTTATTATAGTTTAAATTGATTGGATAAGTACTTTTTGAATCTTGTTTTATATTTTTGTTTATGTATTGAAGTATATTTATTTACATATTTCAAATATGAACTAACCCAAAAATAACAATGAAGTAATTTTCAATGTTCACAGTCAAGGAATTTTCAATGTTGACCCCTATGTGCAAAAATTTCACATTCCCTTACTTAGCAAAACCCTATTTTTTGAAATTGACCTAAAATAGTTTCCCTTATCCATGTAGTGAAAGAGAGGGCCACCCCTAGCTCTATCTCGATTTTATGAATCCAACAAAGTCACTAGTTCATCAATCCGAACGCACCTAATCAATTGACCCGACTAAGTGGAAAACAAAAGCACTTTACCCACATAACAACCTAATGAACAATTAAAGGATGCACAAAGTTGAAATGCTTAAGCAATTCACATGTGTGGTCTACATAAATGAAATTGGTTTTTGGCATGATGCATTTCATCTAACAAATATATGGGATACACATCAAACCTAAAAGTATCTCAGTATAAGGTTGATTCAAAATAATGGTTCTGTTTCTTTACTGTTGTATCACCCGCACATTAGTTTATCATTTTGTTATTGTACATGGCATTTGATGAATCACCTCAAGGACCAAATTTAATGCGGTGACCAATGGAGTGTTAAAGTTGAGAGAGATGAAAATTATGTGTGATTTTATTATAGTTTAAATTGATTGGATAAGTACTTTTTGAATCTTGTTTTATATTTTTGTTTATGTATTGAAGTATATTTATTTACATATTTCAAATATGAACTAACCCAAAAATAACAATGAAGTAATTTTCAATGTTCATAGTCGAGGAATTTTCAATGTTGACCCCTATGTGAAAAAATTTCACATTCCCTTACTTAGCAAAACCCTATTTTTTGAAATTGACCTAAAATAGTTTCCCTTATCCATGTAGTGAAAGAAAGGGACACCCCTAGCTCTATCTCGATTTTATGAATCCAACAAAGTCACCAGTTCATCAATCCGAACCATGGTCATCATTCTATGACACGTTGAAGCTCACCTCCTACAGGATTTCAAGGACACCTATTGAATCACTACCTGGCACATAAAATTCCAACCATGCAACAAAACTGGGTTTCAGGGGTTCATGAAAGTGTGTTTAGGCAGGTTCAATGTGGGAAATCTAGCCATAATTTCCCAATCAAGGAATTTGCAAAGTTGACCCCTATTTGAAAAAATTTCACATTCCCTTACTAAGAAAAACCCTAGTTTCCAAAATTGATCTAAAATAGGATCCCTTGTCCATGGAGCTAGAGGAGAGGGATACCCCTATCTCTATCTCAATGACCTGAATCCAATGAATTTGAAGGTTTGTCGATCTGAGCCACGGTCATCATTATATGGCATGTTGAAGCTCACCTCCTATAGGCTTTCAAGGACACTAGTTGAATCCCTACCTGGGGCATAGAATTCCAATTGTGCATCAAAACTTGGTTATGTGGGGTCATCACTACAACAGATATTGGAATTAGTGTCCCATTTAGAGTCCCTTTTTAGTTTAATTTGTTTTTACATTGATTGGTTAAAATAGACGCTAAATGGGATGCGTCATGGACAAAACTTAAAGCATCTCAAAAAGCGTTCTTTTTTGCATCCTAGATAGCATCCTTTATGGCATCCAAAATAGCGTCTATTTTTTTTCTTCCAAAATAACGTCCAACTTTTCTTCCTAAATAACGTCCTATTTTGCTTCCTATAGAGTGTCCATTATTGCTTCCTAGAGAGAATCCACTTTTGTTTCCTAAATGGCATCCCAGTTAGCACCATATTTACATCCAATATTGCATCCATTTTTGCTACCACTTTAGCATCCCATTTTGCACCACGTCTTACTTCCAAAATAACATCCAACTTTGCTTCCTAAATAACGTCCTATTTTTCTTCCATGTTTTACTTCCAAAACAATGTCCAAATTTGCTTCCAAAATAACATCCAACTTTGCTTCCTAAATAACATCTCATTTTGCACCACGTTTTACTTCCAAAATAACATCCAACTTTGCTTCCTAAATAACGTCTTATTTTGCTTCCTATAGAGCATCTGTTATTGCTTCCCTAGAGAACATCCGCTTTTGCTTCCTAAATGGCATCCCCATTAGCACCATATTTGCATCCATTTTTTTATACCACTTTAGCATCCCATTTTGCACCACGTTTTAGCGCGAAGTTTTGCAACCAATGTTGCTTCTAGATGTAGAACATAGTGGGCTTCCGTTTTAGCTCATGTTTTTGCTTCCTTATTAGCACCACACACTACAAGAAAAATGGCAATTTAGCCTCACATTAGCACCACTATTTCTAATATATATATAAAAGACACACACATACACGCATATATATAGGGGGTGTTATTAAGACAATATTTGAGAGGACAGGGTGGAATAAAACCACCAATCTTCTACATTATATAATGTAGATGCTCTACCATTGAGCTAGCACCCTACAACTTCATATACACGAATAGTATTTGTAGTTTTTAGATTTTTTTTAAAAGCAACGAGCACAATAAACTTATTTAACTCATTCATATGTAGATCATGGAGATTGGAGTTATAATACTCATTCATCTCAAAATTGGGTAGATAGTTCCATATGTTTTATATAAGAATTAAGAGAAAGGAGGTAGGCTTGTCAATGCCATTGAAAGTTGTCAATCGAAGCTTGGGTCTTGGATTGGTTAATCGATCAACTCAGATTTCCTACATTCTAAAAACAACCATCATATGTTGGAATTGGCATGTTGTAATAGCAAAATCATAAATCTTCATCTCATTTAAACTAAACCCTCTTAATACCCTGTGACTAGAGCCTAAATACAGAGTACTCGAGGGATTTTTGACTATCAGCCATGAAATTAATGTTTATGATTGAGAGGAGTAGACTATGTATTACAACTTGGCATTGAAGCATAAAAAAATGAGGTAGTAGAATAAAATAATAAATGAAAAGAGAAGAATAAAAAAAAGAAATGCAACAAGGGAATTCAAGATAACATACAACTTTATTTGCAACTTAAGCATCGATCAGAAAATTCCATCTAAAAATTCAAATTTTAAAATCTTATTGTTGATTTTGATGAGTCCCAGGAGAAAAAACCTGTGAAAATAACTGACTCACTCCCCTCCAATATCTGCTAAGACACACTCGCCAATATTTAGAACCTATTGTTTAGATTTCGAGTCAACCTTTTGGCCAACCCAAACATAGATTTCATATTATCAATCCAAAATTACCACATCTTCAGTCATTAAATCATCTAAAGTGAAGTTGAATATCTAGGTTACATGCACTCAAAGAATGATTGAAATTCAAATGCAATTACTATAGTAAAATATTTACCCACATAATTCTCATTTCATCTCAAGTTACACATGTAGACCAAAATACAAACATGAATCACTTTGCGTTAAAAAAGTTATTTCCATACCTCCAAACCCTCTTTTATAAAATATAAACAATAAAACAAGGTTATTACCAAATTATCATATAAGTTTTTAAACATAGACTATTATCATAATTGGTATTTAGTATTAAGGCATTAACCAACATGCTTAGCTAAAAGAAAGGATATATTGGACTCAAACCAGCCCATACTTGAAGTAGAATATATTTATCTTGAAAGATATAATATCAAACCTTTAGGAACACTGCTTGTCAACAACTGAGGATCTTTACTAACATCCTTAACTTGAACCTTTGACTTGAGTAATCCTTTTTACTGCCAAGTGCATTCCAAAATAACATTGATTCATTTCCTTATTTTAGTGGTTTTGGCCGCATTTTGGGCTGCAAACATATAAAGAAAAGCAAACAGGTTAAGTAAGTCTAGCTTCATAGGCCTAGGATTCTAAACCTATGAAATATAGATCACAAAAGAACTTTTACAAGTAATTCTTGATAATCTTAGCCAGAGGTATAAGAAAATAAAATTCAGTCAAAGATGAAATAAATAAAGGGGTGAATACTAACCCATAGAATATACTTTGATAAATTTGCTAATGCATTCAGCCTTCTACTTTTGTATTGTTCAAGGTGGAATTTGTGTTTTCTTGCTATCCTCGATCAACATCAAGGACCAAATATTTGCCTCATTTGGCACCCAACTAGTCGAGATCCATGTAAAAACCAACTCATTGTTGATTCTAACTAAAGCCTATTAATTTCATACTATATACAAAATATGGGATGCCAATAAAACTTTATCAAGTCACAATATGAACACAATAATTGGATGCAATATCAACTGAAACTTGTGGAATTCTCCTCAGATCCAAAAAATAGGTTTTGTGCATCTTTATTAGGTTAAATTCCATAGATATATGGAGAAAATGCTTTGTTGGATTCCACTTGTCTAATGATTCAAGGATTCAAGTTGAATGAAGGAGCCAAAGGTTGCTACAACAATTGCTTCAAAATCCTCCATGCAAACCTATCCAAACATGCCATGAGTGCTCGAGGAAAGTTGAAGGATACTCCAAACAAGGCATGAATGGTCACAAAGGTAAATCACCTCCCTATAGGGATTTGATTTCATACACATGAATCCTTAATTCACATCAAATGTGGATTTTTTAAGGCTTTTATGACTATTGTTTCTACTTTTGGCACCAGAACTTACCAAAGCTAGTTTTATGTTGTTGTTCATCATCGCTTAGGTATGAAAGATGCCTAGAAATGTATTTCAACCCTCATATTCAACATATATTCAAATATTATGGTTTGTTACTGCTAATTTATAGTATAAAATGAGCCCATATTGGAGGACCAAGGTTGGTTTATGGTGGAGAAATGCAAAAAGGTTCCCAACATGCTGAAGTAGGCTAAGAGTACAATTTATCATCCACAAAAAATGTAAGAGTACAATAAAATGTAAGAGTACCATTTATCATCCACAAAAAACAATAAAATGTAAGAGTACAATTTAACCAAAAAAATTTGTTGTACAGGCTAAAGAACTCACACTGCTCATATCATCAAAGAACCTGGTGACAACACCTCAGTTCAAATTCTTTGGTGTTGATGAATAAGTTGTAGCCATGTGAAAGAGATAGGGGTTGATGTAATTCAATATAAGGTAGGTAATTTTTATCCTATTTTGATTTACTTTTGTGAATGATATCATTTTATTTAGAATCATATGTTATTTGACTAGCAACAAATTCACAAATCCAAACATAGATTAAGGTAAAACCACTATTATAGAATCATATTTAAGGTAAAACCACTGTTACACAAAACCTACTAATATAATAAATATTGTTACAAATATTCCTCAATACTAAAGCAATTATTGATTAATGCAAGGTGACATTCACCTATTGATTTCAAGTGGCAGATTTGATGATTGTGATGCAATGCTTGTATTCTTAAGGATGAATATGTATTGATGTTTTAATGCAGGGTGGCATTCGCCTATTGATTCCTAGTGGCAGATCTGATGATTATGATGCAATGCTCTTATTCTGAAGGATGAATATGATGTACTGAAGATAATAAAAAGAAAAGAACATATTTAAGATATTATACTTGTTCAAACTGCAAACCCAAAAGAATACATGTATTAATGTTTAATTCAAGGAGACATTCAACAATATGTATTAATGTTTAATGCAAGGAGACATTCACCTATTTATTCCTAATGGCAGATTTGTAGAAGATATGGTGCAACAATGAGACCTCAAGCATCCTTGACGGATGTATTAACATAGGTTTTTTTATGTATGCCTGTGGCATGTAGCTAGATATCAGATGCGGAAGATTCCAGGAGTTGCTGTAGGCTAAGTTGAAATTTAAAAAATAATAATTTACCTTTGTTGGTTATAACTCGAATGCTGAAGACTGGAATGTTGGAGTACTATAAATTTGGCCTTCTGATATATGAAAAGTGCATGCAAATTTATTTTGCTGGTTTTGTGGCATTTTTTTTCTTTTCATAATGACAAAAAAAAATACAAATGTAGGAATATAACCAAGGAAAGTGCAAGTGAGAAACAGTTGAATTACCTAAATTTACACATTGATCACAGAGAAGAGGATCTTAGAGGTCAAACTAAACAGTAGCATATGCTAACCAGTTCTTTTGGTTTTTTGATGCTTCAACCACATATGGTGTATAGAAAATAAATAAATAAAATCTGAAAACTGGAATACATGGAACTCTAGATGGGAATGTGCAAATATACATTATGCAAGAAGATCGAAACATTCTGTCTTTGTTCAAAGTCAATTACCTGCTTGACTTTGAACAATATGAATATGATAATTATAATTCTTAGTTAGTAGCTTGAAAATTACCAGAAAAATGATATAAACACTAGTTAGTAAATGAGGCAGCTCTAATTCATCTAACCCAAAATGGGTTAAAATGACATACCTCAATTTAGTTTCATTCAGTTTTGCAACTTCCAAAATATTCTTCCCAAATGGGGTATTTATGGTAGTCTAATATAGAGCATTTCTGGCCCTCTTAGGGGGAAGGTGGAAAATTTGAAATGGTACCTTACAGCTATTGACCAAAATCTTGCTTTACACATGGTAGTGCTTTAGTACGAAATCTGCTAAGTAGACAACAAACTAATTGAGACTATCTGGTTGAATAACTAATCATATACAATCATCCTTTTCTATCACTAAAATGGTATATATAACATACAAGCTAAAATGCACCGAGAATTTAACCTCTGTGGCCTTCACGTGGCCTTGAGCATTATCACAGGAAATATTATGAACAATTTCCTAGCCATTACAGCCACAGAATTGCAGAATAAATTAAAAAATAATGCCTACCATATTTATTTATTCCTTGTGCACAATTGACAAGAACTTTACAAGAAGACCAATACATATATACTACCTAAAGATAAAATAACTATACCAGTGTACTTGCTTGCAGGGGTACCATTTGGAAGGGAAGGATATTCCTAGCCATTACAGCCACATAATTGCAGAATAAATAAAAAATATTTCTTGCTAGCTTTATTTATTGCTTGTGAATCATTGACAAGAACTTTATAAGAAGACCAATATAGATATAATACCCAAATATAAAACAACTAAACCAGATTACTTGCTTGCAGGGGTACCATTTGGCAAGGAAGGATATGCATCTGGCAAGGTCAATACGCAATCATCACCGTTGAAGTATAATCTCCGAGGGAACGCCCACCCCTTTTTTAGAGTGAATGTTTTCCTATCATTATGGAACATCAATTCAGACTGGACATTCTCCATTGGTCCAACTTCTATAATCATATCGTTGAAGTATTTAACTCCCCAAAAACCGCAGCACCATAAAAAACATAAACGAGACCAAGTACCTCTTAACTTAATACATTTAAATGTAAAATTGATAAGATGGTCAGAAACAAAGAAGGATGAAAACATTGGGGAAAAGGGTTGAGTTACTTATAGATGCATTTGGGTAAAGTCATTGAAGTTTGGATACTAAGCAACAATATTCCAGTCACTTTAATTCATTATGTAATTAAATTTTGTGATAGTGACTTTCTCTCTCCAATCTCTTTGTAGTTGAACTTGGCATGCCAATGTATTCTAATTGGGAACATGTGAGATGTGCATTGTATGAGAGGAGATGCATTGTTATTATTTAGTGTTTGTACAACCAGAATCTTCTGTTCAGATGTGGGGAATCTCTTCTACAATGAATTTAAAATGCATGAGTTCTGTGTATCCTGTTAATCAATCCAATTCAAGCAAACAAAATTAAGAACAATGCCAAAGTAAGTTTGATAAGGTAGACACACTTGATACAAGTACTGGGAGGAGAGAGATCGTTAGGGCAGCCACAAGAACATGTAGGGCAAGAGACGATCATTTCATAATAGAAAGATGAGAAAGAGACAACTTGGAGCTCTCTGAGCCAGAAATTGTGAATATGTACAGACCATATTCCAGGTCACTGCAACAGAATGCAATTCACTAGATTAAACTGATTTCACAGTAACTCTATTTTCAAACTGATTATTGTTAGTGGGTCACTATTGAGCTTTTGCTCAAATCTATCCACTACACATTGGGTAGGATCTGTATTTTTATCAAGGCATGTAGAGATAAATTATTGGTATTTTACTGTTTATTGTATTGTCCAAAATAGAACAAATAAGGAGGCGTCCAAACAATACAAGTTTCTACTTCTACCAAGGGAAAGCTTCTACGCTCATTTTTGAAACTCATTTCGAAATTGTTTGATAAAGGGAGATATTTATGGTACCTCCATGGATTCTTCTGGAGTTTTCTCCATATTTTGTATAGAGGGGAGCATGTGTTATTCTTCGTGGCCTTTTCGAGCTACAATCTCGCTATTTACAAGGCCTTAAGTGCATAATAATTATGTATAGTGAAGACTTAACATAGGCAAGATATATTACCCCATGCTTCCAGTAGCCATGCTTAAATGGACAATAAATGAATTGGCATAACATGTTATCCCTAGCTCTTAACTGTCTTCCTATTCCTTTACTGATTTTTTAGTGTCTTATTGCTCTTGATACTGGCTTGATGCATTAATAGAGAAGGTTCTAGCTCCAAGAGATCCAAGCAATAAGAATGGCAAACCAGTTGATTCAACATGCAATTTTATACACACCATCAAAAAATAATATGGATTTGGAAAGTAAATCAACAATAGAAATGGGTTTTGAAGCCAAAAGGATAGGGAAGATGTTTCCAAAGAATTGGTTGGACTCAATATCAGATTTAAGATCATATTTTAGAGTTGAAGGACTCCAAGGGACCGAAGATAATAATTGACAGTACATTTCTCTAATTTTATTAAGGTTTAGGAACAACCAAAGTAACAAGGCCCAGTGGTGTGCAATGAACTATCCCAAATGATCAGCCCAATAAAGTGAAATCATAGAACATCAGGTGAGGTTGATGGAAAAGAATAGCTGGGTCATTAGATGAAAGCACTTAAAGAAACATAAGTCACTGCTTGGCATGGGAAACCAAAGGATTGGTGAGCTATCATGAGGAATAATGGAACTTCACCCTAGTCACTAAAATTCTATTATAACCTTTTGGTATTGTTGAAACTATTTTTCTAAAATGGAAACAAAACCAAACAAACACGATTTGTTAAATTGAACCTAGCTCCCAGTTTACCATAAAAGTTTACCAGTTTTAAACCATGGATACCCACTACACCATGATGATAATAGCATATGGAAAAAACTTATCAAATTGAGAGACTTTCATTGGAGTAGTCAGATTGACTGTGCAGGCAAATTTATGGAACCATACGACTTCATGATGGACAACGCTGGTCAAATTTAAAGAATTCCATTAGAGTAATTAGATTGACTGTGGAGATGAATTTATGGAAAAATTACTCCATGTTGCTTCACATATTCATAGTGCACATATAGAGAGATATGGGCATCCATCTAGGTATGTACATGAATAAAAACCAGTAAAAATTGGACAAAGAATTCAAGATATTAGTTAACACCATAGAAAGAGTGAATCTAACTAAAAGAAATGTCCCTATCGAGAAAATACTTATTGCTCCCAAAATTGATCAAAATTTGTGGAGGCCATTTTAAAAAGGCTCAGGGAAATTCAAATAAATACTTAATTTGAAAATAATTTTCTGGGATCCAATGACAATAATTATACCAAACAAGAAAGCATAATAGTCATTTAGCAGAGCAATTGCCGATCATTAGTTAGAAAGCATCAAAAGAAGCAGAAGCAATTGTTTTTTTCAAGGAAACCATAGTGTAGGGTAGATGGTAAAATGAGTAATGGAACTTTGGCCCTATCCATATCCTTAACTGGAAAGGAAAGGAAAATACTATGGTACACTAGTTACAAATACATGCTAATCTTCAGCTGTGGGTATGTATGTTTTTCTAAATTGTATGAACCTGAAGAATATATGTATTTTTTTTTTCAAACTACAAAATGGATGAAGTCGGTGATAGCTACTCACAAATAGTTTATTGAAAGGTTTTATTTAGGTGTATTGAAGAGCAAAGAATAGCCTACCAAAATATTGTTCCAACCCAAAATATCACCCCACCATACCCACACCCACAATAGAATAAGGCAAAAATAATCATCACAACCACGAAATAATTTTATTCACAGAAAATTTTGCAAAATCTTTCGGTTGAAACAAGATAAATTTATTGACCTCGTAATAATTCGTTAAAAAAAACATCTATTAGAGAAACTAAAATTCATAATAATCAAACCAGCAACAGAGTGTATACCAACCATTTTCAACTGCTCCATAAATGAAGGAAAAATCTAGCTAATTACCATCCTATCATGACATCAGAAAAATGATCTTATTGATTTAACTCACTGGCATCGACTAGTGAGGGTTAGTAAAACAACATTTTCAAGGTCATGAACAAAATAAAAGACAAAAAACTGCCATGCCGGAAGGAATTCCGCGCTACTGTAAGCTGAAACACTAAAACAAGGGCTAAAATAAATGCTGAAATGAGGCAATGATAATCATAAATAGATTGTCCCTACATTGGTTAAGTCAAGCCTATGATTTCCTTACCTTAAACTATGTTAACAACAAAAAATTGCATAGAAAAGAGAGTTGCTATAGTGCAACGCCTTCTACTCCCAATTTATCACTACTGCTTTCCTTTGATACATGGTTCATGTTGTCTTGAAAATCAGTTGCTTTCATGTCCTCTTCAAGCTTGCTCTTCCAGCTCCAATGTTTTGTATTATCCTTTGGGGGATTTATGTCCATGGTATAGGGAAATAAAGATGACAATTTTTCCTGTTTATTTGCATAGCATGGCTTATCTTCTGAGCCCAAAATTATGAAACCTCGTATTAAAATAGGCCCAAAGGGTTGCTTTATCGTTTTATGGAATATTAGATAGGTGTGAACCAAAAATTATGGAACCTAGTATTGAAATAGGCCCAATATAAGTTTCTTTTTCATTTTATGGAATATTAGATAGGTCTTTAGCCCTCTTTATAAAAGTCTCTCGATATCTCGCAAACATAATATAAGGGGACTGGTCCTTGAGGTAGAAACTGAGACCTACAAGAATAGCTTAGAGAGATTAGAAAGTTTTGATCAAGCACTAAAGTCAACAATTAATCCAATGATTCAGAAATCCCACTAGTTTAGCTTAGAGTTATACCTTATAGAGCGATTTCACAAGTTGTCATCAAACAACCAAAAGGTAAGAGGTTAGTTTGTAGACTCAAGTCTAGAGCACTGAGGTTAGATTAGTTCCTCTATATAGTATAGCAAATAAACCCATGAGATGGAAGTGTTTAGAAGGTGCCTTGATTTGTGGTGTTCATCACAGATGTCACATATCTGGAGAAATCAAACTAGACAATAGAACATTGTAACTAGTTGCAGTCATTCAAGGGAAATACAAATAAAATAAGTAATAATCTCCATATCTAGGAAGCAAATTATTTTCAGGCTAGTTTGGATCAACGTTCCTGCAGACCCAATCAATGCTTGGTTTTGGGGGCTCCGACGAGCATACTGCTCAAGAAAAGGATCTGCCTCTAAAAGGTATGTTGCAGAAGATAGTTGTCTGTTTCTATATTTTCTCCGTATGTATACAACCCTTCACTAAAAAAATAAAAAATTTATTCTAGCATGATCTATATTAAATCCAATGCATTTCCACTCGCGTTCAAAATTGAACCCTTCCCAACACTTCCAGACAGAACGAATTCATGAAAATGATGAAATCTCTTATTGTTTTTGAAGGTTTTGAAAGCCGTGGGGTATACATTCCGGTCTCAAATATTGGTGGCTCAGTTGGCTTGTTAAAAACCCTCGCCTGATAGAAGCCTTAGGTGTTGCACAACACAAAAAAACCACAACCAACATTGCATAATCCCTTGAGCTTAGCGACCTGCGTTGCAGAAGCCATTTGTTGAGTGATACATGTGTTTAGGCCTCATAAAAAAATCACAAATTTGAAATTACCCATAAAAAAAAAGGTCAGGGGTGGGAAACATTTGAAATTACCCATCCAAAAGATGTTGAAATTCCTATGCTATAAAGTTCAAATGATCAATTATTATCATTTAATCATGTCATGCACTCACTTCATTATGCAAAACATTGAAAATATGATCAATTATAATCATTTAATCTTGTCATGCACTCACTACTTAATTGCTTGGTTGTGTAAGATCATCATTTATGATTGATGACTACGAGGCACTAGCCACCGAAATGTGACTTTGACTCTCGAGTCACTTGGGGCTGCAATATAAAGTGTGAAATTTTGTTAACAACTACGACTATAACAAAAAATAAAAACTATTAGTCTACTACTAGGCCCGAAAGGAGCTCAAAAATTTGTGCCTACTACCTATGTGAACCTCGATACCAATTTCCACTCTTTTTTTGTCAAAATGAAATTTAAAAGGTCGGTTTGATATGTCCTCCTCTAGAAGACATCATTTCTTGCATGAATATCATGGACTCACAAAAACTATAAAGAACACTCGATGTCATGCAAATACAAATAATGGCATGTAGCTAGGATCACAAAGTGTGCAGAAGTTGATTTATGCATTGCTTTAGAGAGGTTTACTTGGACACGTGATATGGAGAAACAATGGTTATTAATAAAAATTAAAAAAAAAATTGTTGGCTCAAGAATAGCCTTCAATTTGATGGGTGGCATGATCGTGATGTAATCTCCCTCCGTCCTTCCAAACATTTGTGGTTTCTCACAACTTTTGTCCTCATCACTACCAAAATACATATAAAAATGACTTGTCTTTACATCCTCTTCTCTTTAAATCCTCCTTGTATTTACATATAAATCCTTACTTGTCTTTACATATAAATCCTCCTTGTATTTACATATGAATCCTTACTTGTCTTTAATTGTCTTTACATCCTCTTCTATTTAAGGATTATTATGCATGCACATCCTCACCTTATAATACGAATTGGGTCAAGGTGCAAAGACAACCATAAAATATTAGATGTGTCAAGACACACAGAGTAAGAGACAACTATAAGTAAGTCTTATATTAAATTTACCATATAAGTCTTTGATTAACACTATCAACTAAGATTTGCACGTTGGATTCTTGTGATCTTCTTATCACTCCTTACAAATGTGATTGCAAGGCATTCTTTGAAGGTGAAGTCCATAATTTTAGGTTTTCTTCACCATTATCATGCCTTTTTGTAAGACAATAAAGAGGGTAGTGGCCTGCATTAGCATGGAAAACGGTTTCGACATAGAGGTTATAAACATTAATTGTTTTGATTAAATAATTTAAATTCCTACCTGTGACTATTGATTCACTAAATCGTGGACTGGTACAAAACACAACAAATTTTAGAGCCACAAGTCCTTAATTACTCCAAGCAGCAATAGATTTGCACATGGGTTTTTTTACCCTCTTGGTGTTTAATAGATCTGGCTGGAGCTAAGATGGATCCATGCTGGTAAAATCCAACTCTGGTACTGAAACTTGATCAAGGAAACTAGCAATTTTTTTAATTTGTAAATATAGTAATATTTGGGCTAAGGCATGTAATATTTTTTCTGACACAAAAAGAAGCTATCAATAATCTAAAATTTAAAATAGTAAGTTTCTTGAACTAGCATTTTTCAAAGGAACTCTCTACAATTAATGACATATCACTGTATCAGTGAAATTTTATGCCATGCAATGATACAATCACTGAATCTCCTCTAAATATTCTTGAAACAACCCAAATGGAGACCACTCAAGTTTATGATTATGTGAACCTTGCTACCAATGTCCACTTTTTTTTCATCAAAATGAAATTCAAAAGGTCGGTTTGATGAGTCCTCCTCTACAATACTTCATTTCTTGCATGAGTATCATGGACTCATGACAACTATAAACAACACTCGATGTCATGTAAATACAAATAATGACATGTAGTTAGGATCACAAATTGTGCAAAGGTCAATTTATGCAAATGTTGCTATAGAGAGGTGTCATTGGGCACACAATATAGAGAAACAATGGTTATTAATACAATTTAAACAACAATTGTTGGCTCAAGAATAGTCTTCAATTTGATGGGTGGTATGATTGTGATGCAATATTCCTCCGTCCTTCCATCTATTGTGGTTTCTCACAACATTTGTCCTCAGTGCCACCGAAATACATATAAAATTACTTATCTTTACATCCTCTCCCCTTAAATCCTCATCTCATAGTAATAACTAAGGATTATTAGGCATTCACATCAGCACCTTATAATATGAATTGAGTAAGGCCTAAAGACAACCATAAAATATTAAATGTGTTAAGACACAAAGAGTAAGAGACAACTATAAGTAAGTCTTATATTAAATTTACCATATAAGTATTTAATTAACACTATCAACTAACATTTGACAAGTTGGATTGTTGTGATCTTCTTATCAATCCCTACCAATGTGATTGCAAGGCATTCTTTGAAGGTAAAGTCCATACTTTTTGGTCTTCTTCCTCATTATCATGCCTTTTGGTAAGACAATAAAGAGGGTAGTGGCCTACATCGACATGGAAAATGGTTTCGACATAGAGGTATACAAATTAGATTTTTTATTAAATAACTTAAATTATACCTGTGCTTGTCGATTCTATGAATCGTGGACTGGTACAAAACACAACAAAATTTAGAGCCCCGAGCCCTTAACTACTCACACTTAGAAATTTCTCAAATCTAGCCATTAATAAACTTCTTATAGTATTTTGGTTCAATTTAAAAGGTGGATTGTTGAGATACAGACATGTAGTGAGTTGCAAGGATTCAATTGACTTAAGCTTGATTCCATTTCCCCTCCATCCCATATTACATGTATTCTTTTACATCAAGTGTTGAACAAAATTTTTTGATGCCCTGACCTCGGTTATGCTAGCTTTGCTAACTTGCTTGGCATGTGGGAATTTTTTTTTTAATGTTTTCTGAGTTGTGTATTATTTTTCTTAGGTTCCCAATCCTTATCATTCTTATATCTCTCAAGCTTGGATTGCACTTGGATGCACCTTCATCAACTACAACTATACTCTTACCTTTTCCCGGAAATATTTCACCACAATTAGAAATCTTAACTAAAACAATAGGTCTTCCTTGATATGTAGTTAATAATCACTCAATTTTCTTCAATACATCTATTCCCTCAACAACTCTTCCAAAGAAGACATGCTTGGTACAGATAATAAGAAAAGGGACATTAATTATATGAGAATAAAATAGACAATAAATATGGGGAGAGGCAACATATCCAAATTAGTCAGACAAATGTTAGCCTCACCCCCTTAGTAGCGTATAGACCAACTGAATTGGACTGAAGAGAACTGCCTACAAATATTTATTAGAATTTAAAATGTCAAATGGTAAAAATACATTGGCGTCTCGCACCCAAAGAAAGTAACCCATTATTTCAAGGTAAAGGAATCTTGTATTTCTAAAATACGAAATTTCCATATGGTGACACTCATGAGTCATGGATAAAGAGAAAATATGTCGATCACAACCAACATGTAAGGGTGCTCAGACAAACTCAGGTGAATACAAAAAATCATATATATGGAATCAAGTATATACCCATCAAGATGAGGTGTTTCTTCAAAAGTAATAAAGAACTAAGAACCATTTGTGTTCTAAGATAAGAAATTTCCATATGGTGACACTCGTGAGTCATGGATAAAGAGAAAATATGCCGATCACAAACAACATGTAATGCTTCTAAGACAAACTTAGGTGGATACAAAGTCTGTGGGACTTGATGGATTAATATTTTATGGGATCAACAAAACAATTACTCATTGAGTGAACAAAATAAAAAATGGAGCAAAGCCTAAGTATATCTCATAAAAAAAACCACTACGAATTTTGTGCCCAAGTCTATACTTGTTGTTTACATGTGACTCCATGTCACGGGATGTCACAATTTTAGACCCTATGTGCACACATTCTAGGTTAATATGCACATTCCAGTACCCACAATCATTTCCCAACACCCCCCCACACACTTCAACATCTACACGTGTTCTAGCTCTGTGCATACACTTTCTCATCATGAGATTTGTGGAAATGACCATATTTTGTTGAATATCTCTACACTAAACTAGAATATGAAAATATATATATGCACAATGATATTTAAAAAGTTTCTTATCAAGTTATGGTTCCATTTAGCAGTAAAGTGCATTCTACATGTAGCATAGTATAATTGCTTGAAAAAATCAGTGAACCAACAACATACTTGGTTGTAATGATAAATAACCAAGTTTTATGCAATCAAGCACTAGCAAAATGAAGTCAAGAAATATAACAAGGATATCATATTTGGAATATATTGGGAAAATTGCCTGTAATGGAAAGCTCAATAAAGGGTTTGGTTCTTGTATTTCATACTTGTAAAAAAGACCTTATGGTCATTGGAGGCCAAATAAGACTTGAAGGTGAAAATATAGAGTTTAATTTCTTGCATCCTACACCTGAAGGAGGAGCTTTGAAATGGAATTTGCTAATAGTTAAGGAATATGCAAGAGTTATACTTCTTACATATGAAACCATCCTATTGGCATCAATTCCTTGTTGAATGGTTATCAAAAATACATTTGATATTTTTCCACTCGCATATTTAGCCTATCAATACCTATGTGTTGGAATGTTGAATTCTCTACTAGCTCTTAGTAACGATCTGGACAAGGAAAATTCCTTTGTCGTAGTAGTGGCTCTTGAAATTTGTGGCATATTGAGAAATGTAATAATGTGAACAAGAGACAAAGTATATTACAAAATATCTAGTAATCAAGAGTAATATTAGCAATGGGGATTTACAGATGTTTGTAGAAGGAAATATCATTGGGACTCTATGGTGTCGAATCCTCCATCCAACAAAGTAGCAGGTCCACATTACAATCATTCAAATCCCATATTTTGAAGATCAACAATTAATATCAACCCCATATTCAAGGGCATCAAATCGAGCATTTCCATGCAGTCATTTAACAGGTGGTATTCAAAGGAGGGACAAATATCAAAGTATAGGATGTTAAAGCATATTTGGGTCATAGATTGAACACTTGAAAGCTACAGGATTCTAAGAAATCCACTCTAGATTTATGGAAATAGTGGGGCATATATCCTCAAATTTCAAGTACAATATTAGTTGACAGTTATAGTCAAACCTTATATTTTAAGGGAATCGAACTCAACAACGGTACTAGCATTTAGCAAATCAACTCAACAACAATACTTAGCATTTATAAAATCTACTCTAGGTGTAGCATTTCCTGGCTCTATGTTGAATGTTTTTCTTGTTGAAATTCATGGCGCAATTCATGTCACTAACCTTGGATTCATATATGGTGCGATGCTATTCAGGATGTTTTTTTGGAGGCTATTATTGGCATTATATGGGATTCTTTTGTGGACGCTACTTGGGACGTTAATTGGGATGTTATTTGGGATGCTAATTATCGTCCAAAATAACATCAACTTTTAAAAATGGATGCTAATTGGGATGCTAATTGGGACGCTAATTGGGATGCTAATTGGGATTCTAATTGGGATGCTAATTGGGATGCTAATTGGGACGTTAATTGGGATGCTAATTAGCATCCAAAATAACGCCAACTTTCAAAAAGGGATGCTAATTAGGATGCTAATTGGGATGCTAATTGGGATTCTAATTGGAACACTAATTGGGATTCTAATGGGGATGCTAATTGGGATGCTAATTGGGATGTTAATTGGGATGCCAATTAGCGTCCACAATAGCACCAACTTTTAAAAAGGGACGCTAATTGGGACGTTGATTGGGACGTTGATTGGGACGCTAATTGGGATGCTAATTGGGACACTAATAAGGGTGCTAATTAGGACGCTAAGTGGGATGCTAATTAGCATCCAAAATAGTGCCAACTTTTGAAAAGGGATGCAAATAATGCCATTAAAAGCACCATCCCATGGAAAAGCATCCACTTTGTCCAAAAAATGATGAAAAATACACTTAAAGGGATAATGGATGATAAATAGGAAGCTAAAAGGGATTCTAATCGTAGGTTTTTGTTGTAGTGCATGAAAGTGTGTTTAGGAAGGGTCCATGAAGGAACATTGGCCACAAGTTATTAGTCAAGGAATTTGCAAAGTTGACCCCTATGTGCTAAAATTTCACATTCCCTTACTGTGAAAAACCCTAGTTTCCAAAAATTGACCTAAAATATGATCCCTTATATACAAATCCAGAAGAGAGCTCCACCCCTAGCACTATCCCAATTTCTTGAATCCAATGAAGTCGATGGTTCATTGATTTCAGCCATGGTCATCATTCTATGGCACATTGAAACTCACCTTCTTTAGGCTTTCATGGACACCTATTGAATCCCTACCCGGGGCATAGAATTCCAGCCATGCATCAAAACTATATTTTGGGGGATCATGCAGGTGTGTTTAGGAAGGTTCCATATGGGAATTCTAGACACAAGTTCTTATTCGAGGAATTTACATAGTTGACCCCTATGTGCTAAAATTTTGCATTCCCTTACTGATTAAAACACTAATTTTTGAAATTGAACTAAAATAGGATACCTTATCCATGTATCCAGAGGAGAAGGCCACCCCTAACACTATCTCAATGTCCTGAATCTATAGTATTTTATGGTTCATTGATCCGATCTATGGTCATCATTCTATGGCACATTAAAGCTCACCTCCTACATGATTTTAGGGACACCTATTGAATCCCTACCCGGGGCATAGAATTCCAACCATGCATAAAAACTAGTTTATGGGGGGTCATGCAAGTGTTTTTAGGTAGGTTCCATGTGTGAATTCTACTCACAATTTCTTGGCCGATAATTTGAAAAGTTGACCCCTATGTGCTAAAATTTAACATTCCCTTATTGAGAAAAATCCTTGTTTCCAAAATTGACCTAAAAGAGGATCCCTTGTCCATGGAGCCAGAGGAAAGGGTGACCCCTAGAAATATATCAATGTATTGAATCCAATGGAGTCAACAATTCATCAATCTAAGCCATGGTCATGATTTTATGGCACGTTGAAACTCACCTCCTACAGGCTTTCAGGGACACTTGTTGAATCCCTACCTGGGGCATAGATTTCCAACTATGCATCAAAACATGGTTATGTGAGGTCATGAAAGTATTTTTAGGAAGGTTCCATGTGGGAACATTGGCCACAAGTTCTTAGTCAAGGAATTTTCAAGGTTGACCCCTATGTGATAAAATTTCACATTCCCTTACTGAGCAAAACCCTACTTTCCAAAATTGACCTAAAATAGGATCCCTTGTCTATGGATCCAGAAGAGAGATCCACCCTTAGCACTATCCTAAGGTCTTGAACCCAACAGAGTCTATTGTTCATTGATTCCAGCCATGGTCATCATTCTATGGCACGTTGAAATGCACCTCCTTTAGGCTTTTAGGGACACCTATTGAATCCCTACTCGAGGCATATAATTCCAACTGTGCATCAAAACTATATTTTTGGGGGTCATGCAGGTGTGTTTAGGAAGGTTCCATGTGGGAATGCTAGACACAAGTTCTTAGTTGATGAATTTGCAAATTTGACCCTATATGCTAAAATTTTGCATTCCCTTACTAAGCAAAACCCTAGTTTTAGAAATTGACCTAAAAGAGGATACCTTGTACATGTAGCCAGAGGAGAAGGCCACCCATAGTGTTATGGAGAGAAATTCCTATGGATTGGGGTACCACAATAGAGAGCTTGACTCCAAAAATCAATCCTTTCCTATATGCAAGAAAAACCAAATATCTAACACTAAAGGATCTCGATTTGTACCTTATTCCAGACAATTGATGTAGATCCCTGTTGAGCTTTCCAACTCCAGCTTGTATTGATAAATTGCTATCTCAACACTCAGCAAACAAGACAAGCATGCTATATATAATTGTGTTATACCTACTCTGTCATATATAATCAATAACATATAAGCATTTAAAAGCATCCATGGATCAAATACTCATTTAAATACACATTATTGGATAGGAGAAGATATTTCTATTGATACAAAACAGAGATTACAATAGTGACAACCTCTGTCGTCACGTCTGTGAATCGAAGAAACTGAGTCCCCCACTTGGGCCTCCACCACTTCAATCCTCCATGTCTCAATAGCAAGCTCACAAGCAAAATGAAAGCTTGGGAAGAACACAAAGTATTCCAAGGGACAAAGGGATGCAAACTCAAATATAAGATCTGGCAACAATGGAGTATAGTTTTCTTGCTCTTCAATTCCTCCCTCTTCAATGTATCCAAAGGGTTCCTTATATAGCTCTTCAATGGGGTAATGGAAGGCCGAATCCGAGTGATCTTAGGGCATATGGAAGGCCAAGAAACCAGTGATTCGGATCCACATCAAGGAAAACATGAAAATCATTTGGCCTTTTGCACACATCCTGATGTACGCGGTTTTAAGGGCCAAACCCGCATATATACATGAGAAAGGGATTAAAAGTCATGTATGGAAATTATTGCATGTTTTTAGGGATGATCTCAGAAACATAAAAGGTAAAAAAATTGTCCATGGGGTCTAAGGAGTCTGCAGAGGACAGGGAAGGCCATAAAAGTGTGATTCACCATGTGTGGTAAAATCAGCTGTAACAGATGCCCCCTAATGTGTGAGGTCAGATGGTTCATACAATGGCTGAAATACATTATAATTCCATCCCAGAAGTGAAGTGATGAAGACCCTAGTGGAAGACCCATCCATCCAATCAATACAATACAATGATCAAACTTTGCACATAACTGCAAGTAGATGTAGCAGTCCCGGATATATAAGAGTACAATGGCCATGAATAAGCATGATACAAAATATGACATGTGTGTTCATCTCCATGTACAATATAAATATATCAGAATATCCATGATGAAGATATACAAAGGATCATGATCTCCATGAAGTCTGCAGATATCTGACATATACTGGAATCAAGTCACAAGAGCTGAAATCTCATGAACACTAGCATGATCAAGCAGGTAGCATATATGAGATGCCACCAATCTGGAGGGTCTTCTACAAAAACCGCTATTAGTACATTTTCTACTATGTGAATAGAGGCGTCAAGGTAAAACATAGTAGTCCATCGTCTGATTACCGATCATTGATGTATACCGTTAACAGATGCTGAATCACCCACCGATAATGATAATGGGAATTAAGGTACTAGAGTGAAAACTAACAAGTGTGAATAAATGTGTGGTAAAATCATCTGTAACACCTAGCACTATGTAAATTACTTGAATATATAGGATTTGATAGTTCATTGATCTAATCCACGGTCATCATTCTATGGCACATTGAAGCTCACCTCCTACATGCTTTCAGGGACACCTATTGAATTCCTACCTGGGGCATAGAATTCCAACTGTGCATCAAAAATAGTTTATGGGGGGTCATGTAAGTGTTTTTAGGTAGGTTCCATGTAGAAATTCTAGTCACATTTTCTTGGCCGAGGAATTTGAAAAGTTGACCCCTATGTGATAAAATTTCACATTCCTTTACTGAGCAAAAACCTTGTTTCCAAAATTGACCTAAAAGAGGATCCCTTGTCCATGGATCTAGAGGAAAGGGCCACCAATATAAGTATCTTGATGTACTGAATCCAATGGAGTCAACAATTCATTGATACGAGCCACGGTCATCATTTTATGGCAAGTTGAAGCTCACCTCCTACAGGCCTTCAGGGACACCTGTTGAATCCCTACCCAGGGCATAGAATTCCAAATGTGAATCAAAATTGGGTTTTTGGGGGTCATGCAAGTGTGTTTAGGTAGGTTCCATCTAGGAATGCCAACCAAAAGTTCTTGGTCTATTGCAAAGCTGACCCCTATGTTGTAAAATTTCATATTCCCTTACTAAGAAAAACCCTAGTTTCCAAAATTGACCTAAGAGAGGATCCCTTGTCCATGGATCAAGAGAGGAGGGCCACCCCTAGAACTCTACTAATGTCCTAAATCCAACGAATTCAATGGTTTGTCGAGTTGAGAGATGGTCATAATTCTATGGAACATTGAAGCTCACCTCCTATAGGGTTTTAGGGACACTTGTTAAATCCCTACCGGGGGCATAGAATTCCAACCGTGCATCAAAATTTGGTTTCGGTGGGTCATGCAAGTGTTTTGAGGCAGGTTCCATGTTGGAACACTAGCCACAAGTTCTCAGTCGAGGAATTTTCAAGGATGAACCTTATGTGCAAAAATTTCACATTCCCTATCTAAGCAAAACCCTAGTTTCCAAAATTAACCTAAAACATGATCCTGTGTTCATGGTGCCAGAGGAGAGGGACACCCCTAGCACTATCCTAATGCGATGAATTTAATGGATTCAATACTTCATCTATCCGAGCCATGACCATCATTCTATGGCACGTTGAATCTCACCTCCTATAGGATTTCAGGAACGCCTATTGAATCCCTACCCGACACATAGAATTCCAGCTGTGCATAAAAAATGTGTTCTGGTGGGTCATTCAAGTGTTTTTAAGTAGGTTCCATGTGGGAATTCTAGACACAAGTTCTTGGTCAATTAATTTTCAAATTTGATCCCTATGTGCAAAAATTTCACATTTTGGAGCTTAGCAAAACCCTAGTTTCCAAATTTGACCTAAACTAAGATCCCTTGTCCATGGATCCAGAAGAGAGGGATACGCCTAACACTATATTGTTGTCTTGAATCCAACGGATTCGATGGTTGATAGATCTATGACATGGGTAGGGATTCAATAGGTGTCCCTAAAATCCTGTAGTCGGTGACGTTCAACGTGATTCTCTCTCTTCTACAACCTTCTTTCATATTTGAATTCATTGATTCATGAGGATCCTAAGCTTCACAAAATTAAACAGAGCAGATTCATTGTTATAAAAACACTTCACATTTCTTACTAATGTATTAAATCTATCACTCATTAATATTTTCCACAACTGTACCATTTATATATACTATAAACTGGATATTTATGTTGCAAATTTAAGATCGCCACTAGGGTTGTAAGTGGACCCCGAAAACAAATCACTAAAAAATTGTCCAACAATAAGAATTCTTCCAATATCATCAGTAAAGGATGTTGTTGATGTAGTATGTCATGTGGATACTTCTCTTTTGCTTCATTTGACAATGTTAAAATTTACTCTCCATCATAGCTATAATTTTAATGGTTCACTAATGCAAGGGGCTACAATACCTCACCTTTCAGGGATCACTATCATGGAGTTGCTACCAAGCCCTTAAGATTAAATGAGATCTAATAAAATATTAATAAATAGAACATATGATACTTGAGCTTTGTAGAAAAGGATTAATCCACTCTTAACACCTGTATTCATCCAATGATATCACTTTGTAGTACATGGATCTAACCACCTCTAAATATAGATCTCTCTAAAAACGCATTAGTAGATGATGATGACACCTCATCTGTATATAAGGATAATAAATCATAAGAGGTGATCTCATAATTTGTGATATCTAGGGACTCATTACCTTACATTTGTAATTACATTATCTAAATTAAAAGAGATCAAGCTTCATCCATATAGAAATGAATACCCTTCCTTCCAATCGATGTGATTACCTTCATTCATAGGATTTCAATCTACTTTCATTAAAATACTAGTGGTATCCTTCATTCTAAGGTTTGAATGTTCGCTACGAGATATTTGTCAATGGTGAAAATGAATAAATGGTACTAATGATCCATAGATTATAGTTAGTGGCTACAAACTATGTTTTCTAGGATTTTGAAAAAAAACTATTCTCTATGCTGCAAACTAGGGTTTCTAGGGTTTATAATTCAAACTAGGGTTTACAGTATAAATTAGGGTTACTAAGGTTGGCTCCATCATGCACCATAGTCCAACAACAAGAATTCCTCCTCCAACTAGGACAATTCTGCATTTATTTTTCGACCAATGACAAGGGATACATGATCCCAACTATCAAGCCAATCTGTGGATTCACAATGGTCCAATTCACCACAATTACATGGATAACAAAAACAAGTGAGTTTCCTTTTCCACATTTCAACTATAGCATTTTATGATGTTATAACTTAATGTAATGCACGAGTTCCTTGGATGGTCTTGCACTCATATAGGTGTGATCGATCTACATCGACCACCTCCCAAAAATATCTATGTACATTTTCTTTTTGAGATGATTGGTCTTCTTTCCTTCTGGATCTCTACCCCATTACTAAAGAACGCCATTTAACAATGATTTTCAGCTTGGATGAGTGAAATAGTTGTGAAATTCATTTCTTGCCTACATAATGCAGTCTTTATTCATGCACCTACTCCATCATGTTACCCTTTTCCGTGTTCGATCTCAAAATAGTTCCAAATATGTGGCACCTTGTGCCTCTTGTGGAGAATACACAACCATTGGAAGGAAATGGAATTTTTGAATTGCCTCACACAACGATGAGACCAAATCCAATGTTGTTCCATCTATATATTATTACCCTTCAGGTGATTGTAGAACAATTGAAAGTTGTGCTGTACTCAAGCTAAGTCATGACACATGTCATCACTTATGTAAAAGTGATACTCCTTCAGTATAACCCTTTTCTCTTTAGTACTATCTACCCCATGTCTATAGGTGATATGGACCATTATTCTAACCTGTTCTGAGTGATAATAGTGACTCTAAATCTCGGTTTGTGGTTGAAGAGTGTAGTCTTATTAAAAATCAACCATTGATTAGATATTTCCAATAGGAAATGTATCCCTGCACATTCTAAATTTCTCCTCTTTCCAATGACCCACATGTACATGATTTACATATTTTTGGGTCTTTTCAAAGAATTCCTTAATTAATTTACAAACCCATACCCGGTAGATCAAAAATATATATGTACAAATCAATAGATTGTTACATATATGAAATAACAATACGAAGAAAAAAATACTATTCAGGAACTCGTTACTAACCTGAGATGTGACCAATTGTATTTTTTTTCTTTAATTCCCTCCACCAATATCATACGTGACATATTTGAAAGACTGCAAGTTGACTTCATGTCTCCCAAGTTCATGCCCATTGGTCACATGTATGCATTTGTCCAAAAATGTCATTCCACCACACCCTAGGAATGTCCCATCTATGCACAGCCTTTAATAAAATGTGCATCCTTCTGTCCTTCTACACAAAATGCTATGAATAAAGTATCTAGATGATGTCAAAATGTATTTGAGCATTCCTACACAAGAGTGTTATGAAATACACACAATATATGTATATATCTGTCATAATAATAACCGTACTCAATGTGATATCAATAGCAACATGTGTTATGAGTTGTGCTTATTTTAACATACCATGGTTTTCATTTCTCGAAGGATATTTATCCCAAGATATATTCATTAAGATCATGCCTAAATCTATCATATAATTTTGTTTGTTTCATGTCAAGAAAATGTTTAATTTGGGGCTCACAATCCCTTGAACCCCTTCTTAAGTTTAGTACATATTTTTGGTTGGAAGAAGGTATACTATTGTCACGCCAAAAATCCTACACTAGTCCCTTTACCACATCAGTGAGATTCATATCGGAGTGTGGCAACCTGCCAATGAAGGCCAAAGATCTGTTTGACCAAAGTCAAGTTGTTCTCTTCTAGAAACATACCTATAGAGTGTTTTGATATCCAAGTGTACAAGTTTGGATGTAGTCTTAAGAATTCAAAAGGCCCAGTGCTTTTGTTCATGATTGATTGTGGCAACAGACGACAAGTCACATTGTGATCCTTTGAACGATATTTATTTACAATTGTGCTAAATTCATCTACTAAACTTATGACAATATGAGAACTTGGTTTAGAACTATTTATCATATTTATCCTCAAGTTTCTCCTAAAAACAATCATAGACCTATATTTTAATAATGATATAAATAATCTACATTTATCTCCATCACATTTAGAATCAAAATAGTTGACAAGTATCTATTGAAATTGACATGTAATATTGCGTTTAGACATCATACCTTCAAGTGAACCAATGACACTTTTGTCAATCCCTATATGTTTTGGAATTATTCGGTGTAAAGTTTCTAATAGGGGTAGGGAGGTTCGAACTATACCTTTTACCATATCACCCAGTCGGTTTGGCGTTTTAACATGAACATCATGTCCTTCTGTCTCTTGTTGTTGGTTGAACTGTGGCAATTGGAAATACTCCTGGTTTTTTCTGAACAACATTGTATTCTTCGAGGATACAGTCTCCATGAAATGACTCTTTAACTTCATCACGTGTATACCCACATCCAAGTAAATATGGAAAGGTTTTAGGTGGCCTTGATGTGCACCTACATTTTACTCCTTGATCAGTGTCATGCAGTGGTTGTTCTTCAACTGCTATGGAAAATGAAGGTCCCTCGAGTGAATTCTTTTGTATTTCTTGTTGTGGATTGGTAGGAATAACTGTGAAATCCTCTACAACCAGAATTGGTTTAGTGTCCATAGAGTGTCTTCGATTGGTCATTTCATTTTATTTCTTTTCTCTAATTTCTTTAAGGATTTCATTAGGTATCGCCTCTTGTTTGCTGATTTTCTTGCTTGATTACGTGAATTTCCCATCACCACAGTGATCAATGATATATGGTGCTCCTCAATGGGATATTCCTCAAGCTTGGTTTATTTATTTCACAATTGTGTCTAGATATTCAACCAAAATGACCAATGAAATATTTCCTTTGATGCTCCTCAATTGCAAGAAAAATAGTGGTGAGGATGCTCTATCATTCTCCTCAATGGGAGATTCTCCAAGCTTGGTTTATTTCTTTCTTAGTTGTGTTTAGATGCTCAATTTAGGGGGAATATTGGGGGGGGAATGTTACCTTTTCTACCTCCTCAATTGCAAGAAAAAAAATGGTGGAGATGCTTTATGGTGCTCATCAATGGGAGATTCCCCAAGGTTGGTTTATTTCTTGCTCATTTGTGTCTACATAATCCACCATAATGACCAATGAAATGTTGCCTTTTCTAGCTCCTCTATTGCAAGAAAAACAATGGTGGACATGCTCTATGGTGCTCTTCAATGGGAGATTCCCCAATATTGGTTTCTTTCTTGCTCAAAGGTCTCTACATACACCACCACAATGAGAAATGAAACATTTCCTTTGCTAGCTTTTCAATTGCAAGAAAAACAATGGTGGAGATGCTCTATGGTGAATAATTGGAGATGGTTTATATTGTTTTTTTATTGAATGCTTGACCCTTGTCCAATGTATATCATGCTCCAAGAAATCCTTAGACACTTGTGATGGAGATGGTTAATGCAATCAAAATTTTGTGTGATAATTTGGTGATGAAGTGAATGAACGCACGGTCTGCAACCTAAAATTTTGGACGGATTGTGAAAAATTATTAAAATGTGTTAGAGAATTTCTAGAACAGAGACTGCTGCTATTTATACAAAGAAATAACATGCACGTGTTATTATTAATAAAATTATGTGCACATTTTTTCCATGTATAATGCGTACGCATTAGATCAAATAATGTTTAGGAGAATTTAAGAAGGTAGTTCCATGACTAAGGGTTCATTCAATGTTTAGGGGGAATTAACAAGCACTCTGTAAGTCTTATCCCCTTAACACCCCCCATTTCTTCCCCCTAACTATTGTTTTCAAACTCTAAGGGATGTGTGTGTGTGATAGAGAGAGAGGAAGAGGAAGAGAGGTTGGGGTAAAGTGTAGTT
>LPNX011001137.1:89828-189991 GCA_001517045.1 Pseudotsuga menziesii | reverse complement strand
AAAATGAAAAAAACATGACAAAAATTGAAGAAATTACCTCACAAAGGGAAGGTTAAAATTCAAAGGTGGAGATGGTGGGTTCAAGCACACCCAAAATCGCATATGCACAGTCGAGGTTTCGTCTTCGTTTGTCCAATAGTCGCGCTGAAAATGAGAAAGGGACGGCCTCGGCCGGTTTAAAAATAAAAAACAGGCTTTAAGAATCGCGTGCGCGTTTTAGCAAGGGAAATCGCGCACACGATTTCCTTTGCTAAAACGCGCACGCAATTTTGCTTCCTAGCCTAGTTGGCATGACCATTGCCAGCCTTGGGACTAGGCTTGGTAGGTTCGGTGTTGCTTGGGTTGATTTCTTTTTTTTGAATCAAGAGTGAATGACTTCACTCCACCATTGCATCTAAAGGGTCTATCAACTTCTTGCACACACCCTCGTGCTTTCATGAGAGAAAAATATGGAGGATGCGTTGTGCAAAAACAAGGAAGTTACCACGTAACTAGCTTTCACCTTTTGCCTTAAAAGTAGTCAAAGTTAAGATAAGGAAGGAATGCACACTTACTAAACTAGGAAATCTACATATTTTTCAGAATCTTATCCAAAATATTATGAAGGTTCTCCTGGAGGAATTTTTTGCAAGTTTTGACCAAATAGTGCAAGTGGATGACAACTAGCTAATGTATGACATAGGAAATTAATAAAAAAGATTAATTATTTTATCTTAAGTATGGGAATGGTTTTTTTTTATTCTAACACCCACTCTTAAACCTGACTTATTTGAAATATCAGAAATATATCAGAGATATAGGGCCTAACAACAAGGATTAGTCACCCTTCACATACTACTTGTCCATACAAAACAAGGAAAGAGGCAAAACCACAAGGGGAAAATCATCCCTTAAACATGGACATGAACAAAAATTTGTGAAATCTTGTCTTCAATCATTCTTCACCATATTATCAGCTATCCCAAGAAGTAATTTGATATTGTTTAATGTCTTCTTAGATAATTCTTTGGTGAACATGTCTACAACTTGCTCAGATGATGTGCAGACGTAGTGCATATCATTGGTCCCATCATCCACATGTCCTTTGAAGTAGTGCATATGGATCTCTATGTGTTTGCTTCACTGCTTATGTACCGGGTCTATTAATATTTGAATATTACTTTGGTTTTCACAAAATTAACATGGAAGTGTTAGATTCGATCCCAAACTCTCCAAGTATTCCCTGCAACCACAAACATTGAATAATTGCATTCACAACTCCTCTGTATTATGCCTCTATAGAAGAAAGTGGAATGGAACTTTGATTTTTTCTTGACCAACTGATTGGTTCATCTGCAAGCATAAACACATATCCATATTTTTATTTTCTATCAGTACCTTCCCAATAAGAGTGAGTAAAACCAACTAACTCTAGGTCATATTTTGCAACATAGTGAATCCCATGTGTCTTTATTCCTTTCCAAAAGTGCAATATTCTCTTTGATTCCATCCAATGTATGTCATGTGGCTGATCCATTTGTCTATATTCCATACTCACTACAAAATAAATATCAGGTTGAGTGTGATTCAAATAGAGTAGACAACCAACTAGCTGCCTATATGGTGTGTTGTTTACCAAAGGAGTTGAATTCATTTGTTCAAGCTTAACTCCTGAAAGGAAAGGAGTCTTAATTGGCTTGCAGTCCTTCATGTCAAACTATTTTACAAGTTCTGGCGCATACTTGGAATGATGTACTTTGATTCCAATATCTGATTGAGAAACCTCAAGCCCAAAGAATTGGATTAACAGTCCCAAATCAGTCATGGAGAAGGCATGGTTCAATGCATCCTTCAATGAGGCAATTTATTTCATGGAACTTCGTATGATAAAAATGTAATACACATACAAAACAATAATAATGATTGAACCATGAATCAAATTCAAATATACATTTGGATCAGACTTCTATCTACTAAATTTCAATGATAGCAGAAAGTCATCGTTCTTGGCATACCAAGATCTGGGAGCTTGTTTGATCCCATATAGTGATTTCTTCAACCTGCACGCAAGAGATGGATTAGTAAAAAAACCTTATGGATTCTACATATATATTTATTCTTTTAAATCTCCATGTATAAAGGAACTCTTCACATCCATGTGATGTACCTCCCATTGATTGGAAGCTACAATGGAAAAAGCTAGTCTTATGGAATCCATCTTTGCCATTGATGTAAAGGTCTCATTGTATTCAATGCCTTGTAATTGGGAGAATACCTTGGTCAATAACCTTGCATTATACTTCATAGGATATCCATCAGCGACAAAATTTTCCTTGAATACCCATTTTCACTTGACTAGCTTTCTCCCTGGTGTAATATTGACTAGTTCCCATGTTTCATTCTTCTAGAGCGAATGGTATTCCTCTTTCATGTATGTTTTCCATATTGGATATTTTGATTCTTAATCATATTTTTGTGGATATTATTCAACCATCATATAACACTTCTCAACAAAGCATGGTTCCTTGACAAAAATGGTACTCTCGAATTGATATCTAGTTCTTCTAGGATCACTAGGATTCCCAGCTAGTTCCTCAGTTGCTTGAATGGTATTTTCTTCCCACTTTGGTCTTGTATGAGTGTTAGGATATGCAATTAAATATTTATTATCAGGCATATAAGAATTAGAAAACTTATTAGATCCTTCACTTACAATCAAAGGACAAGGTGGTGAAGAGGATTCTCCAATTTTTGTTGCTAGCATGGGCTCTTCTTCAAACTAAACACTCCTTTCAATGAAGGATTTTTTAGTGTTCATGTTGATAATACTATAACCTTTGGAAAATTATGAATACCGTGTTGATGTATACGTAACTTCGGAATGTATTCACTTGTATTTCTTATGTATTGTAACCCGATGTTTATTCTGGGATGTATTTGTAATGTACTTGAGTCATGTCATGCCTCGATGTTCCTATCAGGAGGTTCTATAATGTAAACAATTCATGTCAAATTATTGTGGGTAACCCTCATATTGATCAAGGGTTAAAATCCTCGCAGTTTCAGGGCACTAGGGTTATTAGACTCTCCTAGAGAAGTCGACCCTATTAGGGTTTAGTCATGTCAGGAATTAGTATAAATAGAGAACTAGCCTCTCTAGTTAGTACACACTCACTCACACTCAATTGTAGCGCATAGCTGAGGAAGAAGAAGACACTGGGGCTAGGAAGAAAGAGGTTACTGCTATCGGGAGATCATCTTACTGTTTTGGGGTTTTACTGTTGGTGCTGATTCTATCTCTGAGGAAGTGGTGGGGTTTTCTCCATTTATGGTTTCCCCGAGGAAAAACATTGTGTTCATTGTCTCTTGTGTTTGATTGTTGTACTTTTTATTCTCTCAGTTAAATATCCTAACATAATGCTAGCTTGAATGATAAAATCTAACATGGTATCATAACTAACCTGAGAAGAAGACACTGTGCAGCTATGGGAACTAGGGATTCCTACTTTGTGGATCTCTCTCCATATATTTTCAACAAAATAAGGTTGAAATAACTCTCCTCCTTAGGGCGCATCTTTTTGTCAAAGCAGAATCCAATTCTAAGGTTTTTCAATTTTGGACCCGACACTGGTGCCGAAAATTAGGGCTTTCCACAGAAGTGGAATTTTTCAGTGATCCCACGCCTGGATTGATCTTCTCCTCAAAATCGAAGTTAGGGGTTAAGATCAAAGCATTTGGTTGGACAGAACTCCAAAAAAGAAAAACCCTAATCTGCTCCTGAACTAGCACTGCAGAATTTCAGCTCCAAATCCAAATCCGACATCTTGAACTGGTAAGATCTAAATATTTTGTATTTCCATTTTAGGTTCTCAGTTAATATGTATCATCATACCAAGCTTGATGAAAAACTTGAGGGAGCTAATAACTTTCGAGCCTGGAAGTATAGGATCTCCCTGGTCCTGGAAGAAAATGAGTTGGACTCCTATATCAATGAGGAGGTTCCAGTTCCATAGGGAGATGAGGCTAAGGCCTTACACAAGAAGAATTTGGTTATGGAAAAGAGGATCATTGCTGATTCAAAAAAGGATCACCTCATACCACAGGTGTCCTCCCTAAAGACACCTAAATCTATGTTTGATGCCCTAACCAAATTGTTTGAAGGAAAGAACATAAATTGGAAGATGACTCTGAGAAACTAATTGAAGAATGTAAAGATCCACAATGCTGAGACCATCTAGTCTTACTTTACAAGGGTCTCTCAGATCAAGGAACAGCTGGAAGCAGTAGATGAAGAAGTGGAGAATGCAGAGGTTGTGATGACCACCTTGAATGGTCTCCCTAGATCATGGGACTCCTTCATTGAAGGGATATGTGCCAGAAAGAAGTTAGTCAAGTTCAACAGACTATGGGAAGAATGCTCTAAAAAAGAAGCTTGGATAGCAGCTCGATAAGAAAAGATGGGAAGTGAAGATCAAGCCCTCACAGTTCATTCTAAGAAAAGAAAAAGAAGTTCTCATCACTCCAAAGGTAAGAATTTCTCTAAAACTAACTCTAGAAAAGACTTGTCTAGAAGAATATGTTATACATGTGATGAAGTAGGACACTTTGCAAAGGATTGTCCTAAAAGACAAAATAATAAAAAGGGAAACAAGAGAAGACATCATGCTCATGCTGCAGAGGATGATGAACCATCCAAGAAGAGAACCAAATATGAAAGTGAAGACTCTTCAAGTGATGAAGAATATGTCTTGATTTATGCTCTCATGGGAAACATCACACATGGAAGCAATGGTTGGCTTATAGATAGTGGGGCTTCCAAACATATGTCAGGATTCAAAGAGTCCTTTTTAGAAGTTTCAGAACATGAATCACCTCACAAGGTGAAACTTGGAGATGACTACCAATATCCAATAAAAGGTAGTGGGCAATCCTCCTATAAGCTAGACTCTGGAAAGTCTATGAAGATGCAAGATGTATTGTTTGTACCAGGACTCAATAAGAACCTTCTCTCCATATCCGCATTAGATGCAAAAGGCATGAGAGTTGCATTTATAGATGGCCAAGTTATCATGTGGCCAAAGGGAAAGACTATCAATGATGCAGTAGTGATTGGGGAAGAAGAAGGAGGTCTATACAAATTGAAGGGCCATCCAGAACAAGCCTTGGTCCATGACACAGTAGATCCAAATGAACTTTGGCATAGAAGGCTTGAACATGTGCATTATAGAGCACTACCACGTGCAAGAAAAGCTGTTGAAGGTCTTCCAGAAATTCAAGCAAAACATGATGGGGTCTGCAAAGTATGTGCGAAAGAAAAGAATACAAAGAAGACATTTCCAAGTAGCGAAAGCAAAGCAAAAGGAATCTTGGAAATCATCCACTCCGATGTATGAAGTCCAATGTCATCAAGCTCACTAAGAGGGTATGTATATTATGTTTATTTTATTGATGACTTTTCCAGGAAGACATGGATTTAATTCATGAAGAACAAAGATGAAGTTTTCAGCAAGTTCAAGGAATTCAAAGCCTTGATCGAGAACCACACAGAAAAGAAGATCAAGACCTTTCGATCAGATAATGGCAGAGAATTCACATCAAATGAATTGTAAGAGTTATGCAAAGACTCAGGGATTAAGAGGGAGTTGTACACTCCTTATAATCCACAACAAAATGGGATTGTAGAAAGGAAGAACAGAACTGTCATGGAAGCTGCAAGAGCTATGCTTCATGATCAAGATCTTCATATGCATCTTTGGGAAGAAGCTACCAGAACAATGGTGTATGTACAAAACCATACTCCACACAGATTACTCGAGAATAAGAATCCTGAAGAAGTCTTCTCCGACAAGAAACCAAAATTTAGCCATCTCAGAATATTCAGTTGTCCAGTGTACATACAAATTCCAAAAGAGAAGAGAACTAAATTATATCCTTAAGGAAAGAAGGGTATATTTGTGGGATACTCTGAAAGCTCGAAGGATTACAGAATATACTTCCCAGGATTCAAGAATATCGACCTCAGCAGGGATGTGACATTTGATGAAGACTCAGCTTACAACAAATCCAGAAAGAGACCTGCTGAAGAACCTGAAGAAGCAGAAGCACCCAGAATTCATGATACAACCATGAATGAAGAAGCTCAAGAAGAAGATCGAGAATTTGAAGAACCTCAAGAACCTATAGATCCACCTCCAGAGAAGAATCCTCATAAGAGGAAACCTTCTTGGGTACGAGAATCTATCCAAGGTGTGGAAAGATATGGGGCTCCAGAAAAGAATCACAAAGAAAGAAAGAGGACCATATCCTACTCCGGGTATGTAGCATTACTATGTGATTTCATCGATAAAGAACCTTCCAATTATGAAGAAGCGGCATAACGAAAAGAATGGAAGGATGATATGATCAAAGAGTATCAATCGATCATGAAGAATGATGTTTGGGATGTTGTCCCAAGACCAGAAGGGAAGTCAGTTGTAACTTCCAAATGGATCTACAAAATAAAACATGCTGCAGACGGTAGCATAGAGAAATATAAAGCAAGATTTGTTGCTCGTGGTTTCTCCCAGTAAGAAGAAATAGATTATGAAGAAACCTTTGCACCTGTATCTAGATACACTTCCATCATATCAGTACTTGCTCTGGCTGTAGTAATGAAATGGAAGATACACCAAATGGATGTCAAGAATGCTTTCTTGAATGGTGTAGTAGAAGAAGAAGTGTATGTGGAGCAACCACTCGGTTTTGAGACACATGAAAAGGAGTCTCATTTATGTAGATTGAAGAAAGCCCTGTACGGTTTGAAACAGGCACCCAAGACATGGTACGGCGGAATTGACAGCTTTCTATCCAGTTTGGGTTTTACCAAGAGTAAAGCAGATTCCAACCTTTACTACAAGGTTAAAGATGGCAACCCAGTGATGCTCCTACTGTATGTAGATGATCTGTTTGTAACAGGTATGGATGGGTTGATTGCTGATATGAAGAGAAATCTTGCTGCCGAGTTTGAAATGAAGGACTTGGGTATGATGCATTATTTTCTAGGCATGGACGTGTGGTAAAGTGCAGATGGGATTTCCCTAGGACAAGGGAAATATATGGTAGAGATCCTGAAGAGATTCGGGATGATGGATTGCAAGGCCATGACCAAACCCATGGCATCGAACCTGAAGCTATTTAGTGATGCTTCATCAGAAACAGTTGATGCCACAATGTCTCGTCAGATTATTGGGTCCTTGATGTACCTAATGAACACGAGACTAGATATTTGCTTTGCTGTGAACACCTTGAGCCAGTTCTTGACAGATCCGAGACATGTTCACTTGATTGCTGCAAAGCATATTATGAGGTACCTGAGGGGTATAGTTGATTATGGGCTCAAGTATGATGCAAATCAAAAGATTAACCTGGAGGGTTATGTTGATTCAGATTGGGCAGGCAGTGCCATCGATAGGAAGAGCACTTCAAGATGTTGTTTCAGTATGGGATCAAGTGTGATCTCTTGGTTTAGTAGGAAGAAATCCTATGTGGCATTGAGTACAGCTGAAGCAGAGTATGCCACAGCTTGTTCATCTAGTTGTGAGGCAGTATGATTGAGGAAGCTACTATTTGACTTATTTGATCTCCAGATAGATGCCACTTGTATACATTGTGACAACCAGAGTTGTGTGAAGTTGTCGAAGAACCCAGTGTTCCATGACAAGTCGAAGCATATCGAGATCAAGTATCACTATATCAGGGATATGGTGCAGAGGGGAGCAGTGAAGCTCCAGTATGTTGCGATGGGCGAACATATAGCTGATGTGTTGACGAAGCCATTAGCCAGAGTGAAGTTTGAGTACTTCAGGGAGAAGCTTGGTGTTCTCCAGATCGAGGTTCCTTCCGAGGGGAAATGATGAGTCCATAAGCCATTCTAACGAGTAGGTCAGACGTAAGGGCTGAGCCATTCTGTCATGGTGAGAGGATTGGTTCCTTCCATGTCAGATATGAGTGATGAGCCATTCTGATATGACTGTAGGATTAGTTCCTACATGATCATATATAAGGGCTATTGCCATTCTTGAAATGGAGGTGCTTGGTTAGTTACCAGGAATACTTGGTCTAGGACTGAGGGACTTTCTGATACGATTGTAAGATGTAGTCTTACATGATCATATGTGAGCGCATGGCCATTGTGATGTGATTGAGGGATGTTTTCCCACTTGATTATATATAAGGGTTGTTGCCATTCTGTCATGGTGAGAGGATTGCTTCCTTCCATGTCAGATGTGAGAGTTGGCCATTTTGATGTGACTGTAGGATTAGTTCCTACATGATTAGATGTAAGGGCTACCGCCTTTCTGAAAAGTCAAGGTCAGATGTGAGTGCCGTCCATTCTGATGTGACTGTAGGATTGGTTCCTACATGATTAGATGTAAGGGCTACCGCCATTCTGTCATGGTGGGAGGATTCTTTCCTTCCATATCAGATGTGAGTGCTGACCATTCTAACTTAGGGTCAGATGTAAGGGCTGCTGCCTTTCTAATGAGTTAAGGTCAGATGTGAGTGCCGGCCATTCTGACTTAGGGTCAGATGTAAGGGCTACTGCTATTCTCTAAATGGAGGCACCTTGTCAGTTACCAAGAACCCTCAGTCTAGGACTAAGTGCCTTTCTGACGAGTCAAGGTCAGATGTAAGTGTTGTGCCTTTTTGACAAGTCAAGGTTAGATGTGAGTGCTGGCCATTCTGACTTAGGGTCAGATATAAGGGATACCAAAGACCTACAAGGAGGTAGGCCTCCAACCAGCATGAGAAATTGCTGGCTCTGTAGAACTTCCTGTGACAAGAAGAATCTTGAGATAGCACATATGCTGATGACCCAGTGATGATCCAGATCGAGCTATGATTCAGATCCAGTTATGATGTCTCCGAGATGATCCAGATCGAGTGATGATCCAAATCTAGCAGTGATGATCCAGATCGAGTGATGATCCAGATCGAGTGATGATGATCCAAATCGAGTGATGATCCAGATCCAAATGAAGATGACGAGAATTCGACGATGACCCAGATGATACAAAGAAGAAGACTTGTGCTGAAAAATTGTGTCGAGAGAATACCTTCCTAGTTAAGAGGGAGTGTTGATCTATATGTAACTTTGAAATGTATTCACTTGTATTTCTTATGTATTGTAACCCGATGTTTATTTCGGGATGTATTTGTAATGTACTTGAGTCATGTCATGCCCTAATGTTCCTATTGGGAGGTTCTATAATGTAAACAAGTCATGTCAAATTATTGTGGGTAACCCTCCTATTGATCAAGGGTTAAAGTCCCCGCAATTCCGGGGCACTAGGGTTATTAGACTCTCCTAGAGAAGTCGTCCCTAGTAGGGTTTAGTCACGTCGGGAATTAGTATAAATAGATAGCCTCTCTATTTAGTACACACTCACTCACACTCAGTTGTAGCGCATAGCTGAGGAAGAAGAAGACACTGGGGCTAGGAAGAAAGAGGTTATTGCTTTCGGGAGATCATCTTATTGTTTTGGGGTTTTACTTTTGGTGCTGATTCCATCTCTGAGAAAGTTGTGGGGTTTTCCCCATTTATGGTTTCCCCGAGGAAAAACACTGTGTTCATTGTCTCTTGTGTTTGATTGTTGTACTTGTTATTCTCTCAGGTAAAGATCCTAACATAATGATAGCTTGAATGATAAAATCTAGCATACCACACAAATAGACACTCTTGACTTTGGGGTTCCAAATCCTTCCTCTTTTCTAGTGGATTTCTAGCCCAAGCTTTAGAGCCAAAAATCCTGAAATGAGACACATCAGGCTTGTGTCCACTCAAAGCTTCGAAAGGAGTGATTCCATCAAAACATTTGTGAGGAATCCTATTCTAGATATAGGATGCATAGTTTATTTCTTCAGCCCAGAAATTCGGTGGAAAATCTTTATACTCCATCATGCAAGTGGCCATCTACCTGAGATATCTATTCTTCCTATCAGCAACACCATTTTTCTAAGGTGTGTAAGGAATAGAGTGCTACATCTGGATACCTGCATAGTGACAATATTGAATAAAATCATATTTGACATATTCACCATCATTATCAGATCTGAGGAATTTGATATTTCTTCCATACTGGTTCTCAACCAAGGATTTAAAACCTTTGAAGAGTTCAAAAAATTCAGACTTGTAATTGAGGAAAAAGACCCACCAATATCTGGAAAATTCATCAATAAAGGTTAGGACATTTTTGGATTGACTCATTGACATATGAGGGAAAGGACCAACAATGTCACTGTGAATAAGGTCAAGGGGTGCAGAGTTTCTCTCATGATTGACTCTCTCATACTTTTTCTCTAGGTGTTTTCCTAAAATGCATCCTTGACAGACACCTTTAGAAAACTTGATTTTGGCAAACCCTATCACCATGTCTTTGTCAAAAAAATCAGATAGGTACTTGTAGTTTAGATGGCCAAACCTTTCATGCCATATCTTAATAGATTCATTAGCATGGGTGAGGATAGAAGTAGGGTTTGATAAGGGAATTAAGTGTGAGAACTTGTACACTTTAGAGCTATGATCAACAAAACCTTTTTCTATGACTCTACTAATCTAAATTCAGTGATTTCAACATCATTGGGAGAGAAGACAACCTTCTTAGGAGATTCAGTGTGGTTCATCTGATATACTGACAAGAGATTAGTAGCAAGACCTAAGACATGTAAAACATGATTGAAGGAACCATGGTCAAGATATAAAATACCCTTCCCTTTACTTTCAGTTTCAAAATAATCTACCAAAACAATTTTGGACCATTCGAATCATCAAGAGAGGAGAAGGCCTCCCTTGTCGAAACCATGTGTCTCAAAGCTCCAAAATTAATGATAAATGAAGAATATATTACAATGCTTGCTATTGGTGCATGAACTCTCTCCTTGTCTTCAAAATTTGATGCACTCTCCTTCTTTGAGCCTTTGAGAAGACAGATGTTTTGCTTTTCGAGCCGAGTAAACATATCAATTTGTTTCTTCATGCAAGAGATCTTTGGATGATAGAACTTACCACAATATGCTCACTTAATCATTTCACCTTTACCTTTATTCTTCTAGGAATTCTTCTTTGAGCTTGAAGACTCCTCATGAGACTTGGACTTGTCTTTATTTTGATAAGGAGGCTTCTTTGACTTCTTATTTCCTTTGGAATCCACCTTTGAATCTCCAACAACCAAATATTGATCTTTGGATGGCTTGATGGTGCCCGTCATGACCAACTTATATTGTTCCCGGGTCAAGGATTCCATTAAATCTGCAAGTGAAGGAATATTCTAGTTTCGAACTATTAATTTTGTGGCATGGAAGGTCCATACAAACACTGAATAGTCAGGGCAAAGCTTCAAAAGGATAACCAAGACTACTTGTTCATATTTCTTTTCAATACCACATTGATTTAACTAAAGAACAAGAGCTTTGAACTTGGAGAAGTAGACTAGTAAGGAATCAAAATTGCTTGGAATCAATGAGACAAGCACATTCTCCAATGAATTTCCCCTCATTTCATCTGTCTTTCCAAATAAAGTTTGGAGTTTCTCCCATAATTCATTTGGTGATGTCAATACATCTATATGGAAAATAAGGTCTCTGGAAATATTGATACACAAGAGACCATGCAGGTAATCCCTCCTATTGTGCCACTTGATCTTCTCTGTTGTTGCATTGGCCCCAGCTTTAGTTTCCATGGTCACTTTGAAGAGTCCTTTTCTCCTCATCAAAATCTCCATCTGTGCTTTCCGTTCAAAATCGTTGAATGGAGTCAAGATGATATGGTGAGATTGACCCATTTCTTCAACAACTACGCCCTGAATAGACTAAATGCGTTCCTTGGGGAAAGTGATGTCTATCCTGCAAAAGAAATAATAGAGGAGAACAATCAAGCTAAAGGATCTTTGATACCATGTGAAAATTAAGCCCAAGCTTAGATCAATTGAATTCACAAAATTGCTTGAAAAACATGCATAGATCCACTCAAATCAGAGACTGAAATTGACGCATAACACAAACTTACATTGCATAATTTTACATAATCCAACCTTATAAAGTAATATTCTTTCCAAATATATAATTACATCAGATATTCGAATGTCTAAGGAGGTGCTCCCGTTTGAAATTTGAGTAAACTGATAGGGATATATATTGAAAATATGAATTAAAAAGTAGTTTTTTTAATGTCACATATTCAAAGTCAACCATTATGGTTGATTGTTTTCTTGAAATTTTGTTGGTTACTGAATTTAATGGCTCATTCTTTTACGAGGTGGCTCATTTGTTTATGAGGTTGCTCTTTCCCTTATGAGGCCTATTTTAGACCCCAAATTTGTTGTGATGCATGTTTTCCAGACTAAACTCCTAATCTTGGATAATCATGTGTAATGTATGCACATATGTCATACAACGCAAAGCTCCTCTCTATTGGGGTGGGTCTTGATACATCATATAAATATATCCCTTCCCATAATTACTTAAATTCATCAACCAATGGTTGTATGTAAACCTTCATATTCTTCACTCGTCTTCTACCAACGACTATTAGAGCCAACATAAGATGTTCATTCTTCATGGACAACCATGGGGGGGTATTGTTATTGATCATTACTACAAGACAAACATAATAGTTGGTGTTTTGGAATGACTATGGGTTGACTCCATGCATGGCTATACTCAGTTGAAGGATTTGTACTTCATCCTTGAATTTATCAGGCCAAGTGTCCTTTATATGCTTCATGGATATTGAATTTGTTGGGATTCACGTGACTCCCAACTCACTTCTATGCATGGCATCCCATGCCTGCAACATAGCTAATTCTTTGCAACTAAAGATCCTTTGAATAATTGGTATTATAGGCATGTACCTCAATATCTTATGAGGAGGACCATGTACTTTACCTTTGTTTTTTGATTTATGGTACCTACCATGCCCACATTTTGGACACATCACTTTTTTCACATATTCTCCTCTATATAGAATACAATCATTTAGACATGCATGCTATTCTATGTACTTCACACCCAACATTTTCAACATTTTCTTTGTCTCTTCTCATTTTTCGGGCAAGGCATTATCGTTTGGAAGTACCTTACCTTTGAATACCCTGCACTTAGTGGGAAATAGAAATATACAATTTCATTTAACGTTCATAAAATTCAATATTGATTGTGTGACAAGGTTCCTTAAAATATAAGGAACTTGATGGTAACTTACCTCAAAAGTTCTGAGAAAAATGCGTTTGACATGCCATACTTTGCTTTAATATTGTACAATAACATTGTTGTCCCCAGCTAAGGGGACTTTACTTGGACAACTCCAAAAAGTTGGGTGGTGGAAGAAAACTTCAGCCCTTCTAAGAAGGTATGAGTGATATGATCATCATCCCCTAGATCATCGTCTTGGAATGCATCTAAAAACATTGAATCCATTGCAACTGTATTGTAACATCGAATCCGGTGTTATGTGAGAATCCATATCCGGATAAAGAAGAGATCCATCTTCATAAATAATACATATTGAATAATAATTGAATAAAGATGATTAATATTACATTCAAGGCCTCTTTTATATATTATTATGCACCCTTTGGAGAGGAGTCGTGTCCTCTTAAAATAATGATAATTATAATAATTATTAATTAATTATAGCTTATATTTTATTTATGTTTGTGACATTTCCTTCCCCTTGGGAAAGCTTTGTCCTCAAAGATGAGTTTCTCATGTCGTCTTTTATTCTGGTTCTGGTTCTAACTGATGAATTGAGACATCCAATTTTGATTACGACTATTCCCTCATTTTGACTCTTTTGTTTTGGTATTTTCATTAAGTATGAACTTGGTGAAGTTTTGTTTACACTTTTGCCACTTGTGTGATTGTTTCTTTTAGCTATTTTTGTTGTCAACTGAACATAATCGACACATATGACAACATTAACTATTTTTGTGTTGTAATTCCCAACATATTTTGTGTAAGTTCCATTGAACAGGTTCTTTGTGCTTATAATTCTCACAAGAACATCGGTCTTATCTTGTGTCTGATAGATATTATAGTTGTTTTCATTGATGTTCTTTATAACAGTCCTTGTTATGACATAATTCCTTCGCGCGTTTGTTATTGTGATATTATTGTGAATTCATTGATCATCGTTATTGTCAACAACATCGGCTTGTCTCTTATGACAATATTGGTAAGGATCATCTTTCTCGTCAAATATTTTGTTGTCATTTTCTTCATTGCTAGGGTATGTTATATATTTGTCTTGCATATTATCTTGATTGATGCCATTACTCTCATCGGGGATGACATAATTGTTTAATGTATCTTCATCTTTTACATCATCTTGTGTGATGGAGCGGAAAGGGAGGGTCAAAGGTTGAGGGGAGTGAAGGAGATATCACAGGGAAGGGCATGTGTGATGGAGAGAAAAGGAAGGAGGGTTGAAGGTTGAGGGGTGTAAAGGAGGTATCGCAGGGCAGAGCATGTGTGATGGAGCGGAAAGGAAAGAGGGAGGAGGGTAACAACGCAGACATAGGTCACAGGAAGTTGGACGCTGAGGAGGGGTGGTGTGCATGTTGGGTAAGGCATAGTAACAAGGGAGGAGGGAGCAGCGAACATGCAGATGGAGGACGAAAGAGGAGTAGACGTGGTGGAGGGAGAGTGTGGGAGTGGTGGTGTGGAGGTCGCAGGGAGACTTCAGTTGTAGGTGGTGAGCCACGTCGAAAGTGTGATATGGAGAGGGATGTGTGGGAAGAAACGTGGAGAGGGTAAAAGAGTGGAGAGTGTTGGAGGAGGTGGAGTGGAACAGGTGCAGAGAACACAGGTCGCGTGGAAGTGAAGATATGGTGGTTGGAGAAGGTGGGAGTGTGTGCAAGTTGGAGTGAGAGGACATGGTGTGGAGAGTAAGATCAAAGGGTGGAGTAGGTAGGTTGTAGGTTGTGAGAGTGGGAGGAGGGAGAGACAAACACATGATTCGAATTCAAGCTCTAGTGAGTGTGCAAGGCTGAGGAGCCGATCCGACTCTGATACCAATGTAACACGAAATCCAATGTTATGCAAGAATGCATATCTAAAGAAAGAAGAGGTCCATATTCATAAATAATACATATTGAATAATAATTCAATAAAGATGATTAATATTACGTTGAGGGCCTCCTTTATATATTATCACACACCCTTTCGAGAGTAGTCTTGTCCTCTTAGAATAATGATAATGATAATTATTATTAATTAATTATTAGTTTATATTTTATTTATTTCTTATTTATGTTTACATGATATGTATCCCCTAACAAATCATTCATACCAACCCCTATTTCACTGCCTCCATTGTCAACTTGTGAACAACTGTGTTATGGTTAACCTTGATTCGAGAATGAGTAAAAGGTGGTTAGGTCTAGCACATGTTTGGGCCCATGGTATTTAGTGGCCAATGGTATTTTTCCATGGTATTTGGTGGCCCATGGTATTGTCCCATGGTATTGCATGTAAGGAATTCTTTATAAGGCTTGAGGAGGCTCCATTGTAAAGTGGCCTAGAGGTGAGTGGTGGCAAGATCACTTGGCCTGACTTAGCTAGTTTAAGTAAAGGGAGATAATATATCTATTATGGTGATTTTTATTGGTTTTGGAGTTTCCACGTAAATATTGTGTGTCTATATTTAAATGGTTGCTTGTGCTTATGTTTTTCTCACATATTATTATTATGTGATGCTTGTTGAAATCCTAAGAAACAGTTATTACTATAGACATTCCTAATTGGTGAATCATGACGCAGTGGGAATTGAATAGTTGGTTGATTCAACCATACTTGGTATGCTTCCTCTTTGATTTATGCTATTTTTGCATCCTTCTCTCAATTTGGCATTGTAGTGGGGTGCAATAGAAGATGGTAGGTAGGTCTCTCATCATCATAATTCTAGTTATTTCAAAAATATTGAACATTACATCGATAATATTAGTAAACACAATGCAGTTGGTTTTTTCAAACATTATACCAAGTAATTCTTACAAAAGCATGGACTTTTTTTCCAACAATAAATGTACTTCAATAGCAAGCAATTTATAACACAAAAGTTCAAATTGAGCAATACATTTATCTCAATTCCATTGAAAATAAAAATAACAATTAATTTTTTTTCATATTACAACCCAATTGGACGTCTAAAGGTAGTCCCAATGCAAGGCATATCTGACAAGCGATTGGTAGTCTATGTAAGTTATAGTTTATTAACAACTCATCACCAAGAGACGAACTATGTACTGTATGCACACCAACAAATCTAAACGATTTCCTTTTATTAAAGAACTCATGGTCATTGAAGTGTTCCTCAAATGAATAATTTGCAAAAAATAAAGAGCACCTAGAACTATTTATGAACCATGCAATGTTCCCATGAGTGAGTGGATGAACCTCAATGTATAAAAGGTTCTTCCTGTTAAAGTTTCCATAAGCATAATCATTCATGCACATACTATACATGGAAATGTTAGGTTTGTGTTTAACAATATTTAAGTTATCAGACTGAGAATAAACAGGATGACAAAATGGCATAAGTGCTACTGACTGTTTGGGAGGAGCGAGTACTTGAGAAAGGATATATAAACCAAGATTTGTAGAATTTATATTTGACTTGGAAATCATGAAACTATTTCCAAAAAAGAATAATTCAATTCCAACATCAGGCATAGGCGGAGAATACAACCAAGTGCCATACAAAACGTAGTTGTAGCAAGTGTGGTATTTGTTAGTTTTTTAATAGCTCGGTGGCACTCCTGCATCAGGTGCCTAGGTGCAGGGGTCATTAACTATGGAGTCTCATTTATATTCGAAAAGTGACTTTAGTAATGTATTTTTTATTAAAGTACCTTTTTGATGTGACTTTATGATTTAAAAGTGAGTCACTTTATTATGTTTTTAAAGTGACTTTAAGTCATAAAGTGTACTCTTAAATATTTAGGGTGATGTGACTTTTCAAAAAGAAAAAATTTGGTGTAAAGTTCACTTAGGAGATTTAAGTGAGTGAAAGATTAGATCCCAGCCATAGATCTCTTGGCCAAAGATCTAATCTTGACCGTTGAAGGTGAAAAGTCATGAGAATAACCTTAATAGGGTAAATAAAAGTGCTGAGACTTCATTTTGGCAAATATCCAAAAGAGAGTTTTGGTGAGAAAAGGAAGAGGCTCGATTTTCAAGAGGAGAGAGCTATTTCCTTGTGGGCACAAATTTCAAGAGAGGTATTTTGGAGCAGTGGAGCTGAGATAGAAGACAAGAAGGGCGCTTTTCCAGATGAGAAGAGGGGCACACACTTCCAGAATGACTGCCAAGTTAAATGTAGTTTGTACAGCATTGAAAGGGGCACACTTTTGAAGGTAGAAAGTGAGCACGCTTCCCAAGAAAAATCAGACATTAATACTGGTCGTACAGCTGCTGTAGAGTGGTGTCCGTACTGTCATATGTTGGCATAGATATCGAGGAAGAGTTTTTGTTGCTGAAACTGGAGTAGTTAGCTGCTGAGAGAGGCCGTACAGTGTACCTGTACAGTACAGCAGTAGTGCTGAAGCAGTGGGTGCACAGAAATCGTGGTACATTGCTGAGATAAAGACAGAGAGAGGGCCGTACAGTGTAGTGGGCACTGGTTCCAAAGTTTGGTGCTGTTTTCGAGCTGTTGGACTGTGGTACTTGTGAGATAAGTACTGTGAAATTAATGCTGAATATTTAGTGCTGTACATTTTCATGTAAAACTTTCTTCTGAAGCTCCACAATAAAATTACTCTCTTGCTAGTTTTCCCCAAAGTGTGGGGTTTTTCCGGGGTCTAATTTGACCAAAAATACTGTGTCTTTAAATGTGTTACAGTCTGGTGCTATTTATGTTTTTCCGCTGCTAAATGTGCTTTATAAACAGTATATCATCCTACAGGATAGTTCCATTGAATGGTTAATTAATGTGCTTGATTGTGGTTTACTATTGAGGCTTGATATTGATGGTTTATGAAGTGTTTGACAAAATCTGTAAGTGAACAGAGGTCTGATTTTCAACATGGTATCAGAGCTGGGGCTTTGAGATTTCAGTAGATTGTTGGACAGCAGAGAAGTGCTGATTTTTTTGATGCTAGTGAAGTAACAGCTGTCTGTTAATTTTTTTTTGCTGAGAGTGAGCAGAGAAGCGCTGGTTCAGTACAGCTGATATTTTTGGTCAAAGAAGGCAGAGTGTGCCTTGTTGGAAAAAGAGCAAAAGAGAATGACGGCTTGCATCCGATTTGAAGATAGGTTGGAAGGGATTTCCAACTACTTACAGTGGAAAGCACGGATGACAGCTGTTCTCAAGGAAAACAAGTTATGGGCTTTTGTTAGTACCACAGTGGCTCCTCCCGTAGCTGATCCTATAGCCCTTGACATACATGAGGTGAAGGAGGCCAGAACGCAGAGACTGCTTCTGGATGGTGTTCAAGATCACCTCATCCCACATTTGGCAGAGAAACAAACTGCTAAGGGGATGTGGGATACTTTAAAAATTTTGTATAAGAACAAGAATGAAAATCGTAAAATGGCCCTAAAAGATAAGCTTCATGGCACTAAGATGACGAGAGGTGAGAATGTAGCCTCTTACCTCACTAGACTCAGACAGATAAAAGATGAATTGAGTGCAGTTGGTGAGGTGATTCCTGATCTCGAGCTAGTGCGAATAGCCCTGAAGGGCTTCACTAAGGAGTGGGACGTGTTCATGAAGTGTGTAGTTGGCAGAGAGAACTTTCCCTCTTGGGAAAGACTATGGGATGACTTTACTCAGGAGGAGATCCGAGAAGGGAAGACTGAGCAGGTTGCTAATGAAGAGAATGTGGCCCTTTCAGCAAAGGGTAGAAAGAAAAAGGGTGGCTTAAGCAGTGGAGCTAAAGACTTGAGCAAAGTAAAATGCTTTGCTTTCCAGAGTTATGGTCACTATGCTGGGCAATGTCCCAACAAGAAGAAGCACAAGAAGAAAGAAGAGCCTGAGAAATCCTCTTCAGCTGAAGTGGGAGATTTTGCGAAGGAATTCGAGAAGGAATTCTCGCTCGTCTCCATTCTTTCAGACAGTAGTGTAGCAGAGAGTTTGGATACTGGAGCATGGTACATAGATAGCGGAGCAGCACGCCATATGACAGGGATACGAGCAGTGTTCCGAGAGTTGACAGATCATGACAGAGTTATACTGACTGAGGATGGGTATGCCGGCACCCATGCCGTAGAAGGAGTTGGAAAAGTCCTATTCCAACTCGAGTCTGGTGGTTATCTGGAGGTTGGCGATGTGTTGTTTGTTCCAGAGCTGAAGAGTAACTTGGTCTCAGTTTCAGCTTTGGAGGATGACGGATATGCGGTTCTTCATGTGAGTGGGCATGTTTATATATATCCGGTGAGTGGGGGCCTGGGTGCAGCGAGTCTGCTTGGCATCCGTGATGGCCGGATGTACATAGCTACAAAGCATGTACCTGAGAACATGCTTTGTAGCTATCAGGTAAACATGTCTTAGATCCGTCAGGAACTGGCTCATGTTGTTCACCATAAAGCACATGTCTGGTCTTGTATTCGTCAGATACATCAATGATCCAATCACCCGACGATACATTGTGGCATCAATTGAATCAAATGAAGCATCACTCAGAAGCTTCAAGTTAGAATCCATAGGTGTGGCTATTGCCTTGCAGCCCAACATTCAGAATCTCCACTACATACTTTTCTTAACCAAGGAAAATCTCATATGCTTTCTGCCACACCTCTATGCCTAAGAAGTAGTGCATCATACCTAGGTATTTCGTCTCGAACTCTGTAGCAAGTCTCCTCCTTCCATATCTAATGAGTTCCTCATCACTTTTCAAAAACAATTCATTGACATATAGCTGGAGTATCACTGGTATTCCGTCTTCCACCTTGAAGTAGAGGTTGGAATCCACTTTACTATTGGTAAATCCTAAGCTCATCAGGAAGCTATCCATCCTGACGTACCATGTCCTTGGTGTTTGTTTCAATCCATACAAGGCCTTCTTCAATTTGCACACATGGGTCTTCCTGCCATGTGTCTCGAATCCCAGTGGTTGTTCCACGTACACTTCCTCATCGACTACACCATTCAAGAAAGTTTTCTTGACATCCATCTAGTGTATTTTCCATTTCATAACTACTTCCAATGCAAGTATGGTCCTGATGGAAATGTACCTTTCCATGGGTGCAAATGTCTCTTCGTAGTCTATGCCTTCTTTCTGTGAGAAGCCTCGTGCTACGAACCTTTCCTTGTATTTCTTGATGCTTCCATCTACAGCAATGTTGATCTTGTAGATCCACTTTAAATTCATGCAATACTTCTTCTCCGGTCTCGGAACTATTTCCCAAACATAATTCTTCATGATTGATTAATATTCCTTGATCATAACATCCTTCCATTCTTTCTTTTCTCTAGCCTCTTAATAGATGGAAGGTTCTCTGTCAATGATGTCATACAACAGGGCCACATAGCTATTGTAGGGATTTTCCCTCTTTCTCTCTCTATGTATTCCTTCTAGAGCGCCATACCTTTTAGCTTCTTGTATGAGCTCCTGTTATCATGCTGGTTTCCTCTTGTGGGAGTCCTTCTTGAGGATTGTCTCTACCGATTTTTGTGGTTTCGTCATGTCATGATCTTCATGATATTTCTGGAATCGCTTCTCCAATTTTCATATCTTAGACTCCCATCTCTTCAGGTTCCTCGACTTCCTGGATAGGTGTCCTCTTGGATCTGAAGTATGTCGAGTCTTCATCAAAGGTTACATCTCTACTGATGTCGATCTTCTTGAATCCTGATGTAGGCCTTTGATGTATCACTATATCCTACGAATATACCCTTCCTCCCAGAAGGATCGAGCTCGATCCTTTTTTCCTTTGGGATATGTATGTACACCGGGAAACCAAATATTCTCAATTGGTTGACTTCTGGTTTCTCTCCTGATAAATCCTCTCCAGGAGTCTTTTTGTCAAGTACTCAATGGGGAGTACAATTATGTACTTACACAATTGTTCCTACTGCCTCCGCCTAAAGGTGCATAGGAAGATCCTGGTCATACAACATTTCTATTGTTGCTTCCATGATGCTTCGGTTCTTTCGTTCCGCAATCCCATTCTGTTGAGGATTGTATAGAGTGCTCAACTCCCTCTTAATCCTGGACTCTTTGCAGAGTTCCTTGAATTCTTCCGATGTGAATTCTATGCCATTATCTGACCGTAGAATCTTGATCTTTCTATCAGTCTGGTTCTTGACCAAGGCTTTATATTCCTTGAACTTACTAAAAACTTCACTTTTCCCTTTCAAGAAATATATCCAAGTCTTACGTGAGACATCATCTATAAAGGAAACATAGTACACATACCCGCTTAAAGAGCTAGAAGACATGGGTCCACATACATACGAGTGTACTATCTCCAGTATTCCTTTGGCCTTGCTCTCACTATTGGGAAATGTCTTCTTTGCATTTTTTCCTTGTGCACATCCTTTGCAAATTCCTTAATGCTTTTCCTAGATCTCTGAAAATCCCGAGACTGCTTTGCTTGCCATCGATAGTGCTCTATAGTGCACATGTGCAAGCCTTCTGTACCACAGTTCGATTGGTTCAATTGACTTATGAACCAATGCTTATTCAGGCTGTCCCTTTAGCTTGTACAAGCCTCTGTATTCTTCTTCAATCAATGTTGCATCATCTATTTTCTTTCCTCTAGGCCACATCAAAACTTGGCCATCAACAAATGCAACCCTAATTCCCTTTGCCTCTAGTGCAGAGATGGAGAGAAGATTCTTCTTCAATCCTAGAACATATAGCACATAGTTCATATTTAGGGATTTCCAAGAATCAAGCTTGTATGAAGCTTTTGCACTCCCTTTTATGGGGTATTGATAATCATCCCCAAGTTTCACCTTGTGTGGTGACTCATGTTCAGACATATTTACTAATAATTCTAATCACTGCTCTTCACGTGAGAGAGTTTCTGTAAGTGTTGCAGTTAGCACATACTCTTCGTGCGAATCATCCTTCTCTTGTCTGAATCTTTTGTTTGTTGGTTCATCATCTTCGACAATATGAGCATGGTGTCACTTTTTCCTGATGGGACAATCTCTTGCAAAATATCCCTTTTCATCTTTGTCTCTTTTTGTCTTCTTTTGTTTCTTGTCCTTCTTCTTGTTGTGACAAAATTTCTCCTTCTTCTCCTTCTTCTTGAAGTTCTTCCTGGTGTGAACTGTGAGAGCTTGATCTCAGTTGCTCCCATCTTTTCTTCTCTTGTCACGAGTCGAGCTTTTTCTTGTGCACATTCTTGTCGGAGTCTGCCAAAAGAGATCAACCTCCTTCTTGCACAAATCCTTTGAATGAATGAGTCCCATGATCCAGGGATACCATTCAAGGTAGTTATTTCAATTTCTCCTTCTTCAACATTCTCTTCAACTGTTGCAAGTTGTTCTTTGATTTGAGCAACCCTTATGAAGTAAGACTGTACAGTCTCGTAGTTTTGTATCTTCACATTCTTCAACTGGTTCCTCAAAGTCATCTTCCGATTGATGTTCTTTCCTTCGAACATATTTATCTAAACATCATAAACTTCATTCGGTGTCTTGAATGAAGACACATGGGGATGAGATGATCCTTAATAGAATCTACAATGATTCTCTTGGCCTTAGCCATGCTTCTCTTATGAGCAGCCTTAACCTCATCTCACTTTGGTTCTGGAACTTCTCCAGTTATAAACTGATCCAAGTCATTTTCTTCAAGGATAAGAGAGATTTTGTGCTTCCATGCTCGAAAGTTATCAACCCCTCTAAGCTTGTCCTCAAGCTGAGTATGGTGAGTCATCTTTTCAAATGAGAACCTCATCTTAATAAAATAACTTTTTAAATAATACAAATATTTACGTAACAACTTTTAAAAATATTAATTATTTTAAAAATTAAACATTTAAGTGACCGTAAAATTAAGTCGACTCAGTTAGTGACATATTTTAAAATTATTAATTATTTAAAAAAATTAAACATTTAAGTGACCTTAAAACTAGGTCACCTCAGTTAGTGATGTCCATTTTTTGTCCACACCTTTTTTATATATTTAACACAAGTGTTACACACTTTAGAAGTACACTCTCATGAAAGTGTTCAATGAGTATACCTTCATCTTCAAGCTCGTTGTTGCCATCTTCAGTTGTAATGGCAGTTGTGGGGCTAAGTTGACGACACATTCATCTCTAAGGGGGTTGTCTTTTACTTGTAGAGGATATAGACACTTTTATTGAAGGGAGGTGTACTCATTTATGGGCAGTGTCTGCATTTACGGAGGTCGCACTCTCTTGTGGAGTGGGAAAAATGTTTGTGGTGAGTTCAATAATGGTTCCAGAGTTATATCCCTCATTCCAGTGGAAAATTTGAAGAGTTATAGGCTATTGTAGGGTGACTGGGGCACACTATTGTGGACAATACATCTCCTGTATCTATATATATTAGTTCTAATCTATTTCGCAGTCACATTGAGGGGGAAGAATGTTGGGATCCTACCATCATTAATTGAAATTATTAGAAAAACCTATAAACCAAATTCCCTTGTACACACATTGGAAGAAATTGGTGACACATGAAGATTTATTTTGGGATCGCATGGTGAAGAAAGATGCGTTGAAAAACTTAATGACATTAGCTTTCAACATCAATTTTGTTTAAAAAAATTGATGGAAAACACTAATATGGGGCAAGAAGTACTCAACTAGTGCAAAATGGGGGCATGACTCAAGTTTAGCACTTCTAAAATTCATTCCAAGTCATCAAATATATGCTTCAAAGTTATTTTTATTGCAATCAATTACCGAGATTCATAATGCACACCGATATGACATAGATGTCGATTCTTCTCAATGTTTGGAAGAAATAAAAAAAGTTTATTAAAGATACATACAGACACTTTGATGTTGTTGATTCTATTTGGTGAGTCTTTTTTCATGGAGCAAACCGACACAATTTCAAACTCTACAAATGGAGACATAGTTTTGAAGACTCTATTTAGTTGGCCACAAAGTATGTCAAGTGAAACACATGTTGTAAAAAGAGGAAACAAACAGTTCAACGTCAAGGTGTTGAGTCTTCTCAAGCAAAGGAAAGGGAGATGTATATTGTCTCTATAAGATTATATGCACACCGTGAAGTGATGGGAGACTTTTACAAGGGCCCGGCTCAATATATTAAGGAGGGTTGCATGATTGCAGCTTTGGCCACAGATGACCCATAATTATCAAAGTTATGAAGGCCAATAAAGACAATGAAGTTATATCAGCTGAAGCATAGTGGTATGGAATAGATACACACCCATTTGATGGCATGTACAACCTAGAGATGGTGGTTGAGAAAAAAGATTTGCAAAAAGAAAAAAAGAAAGGGTTAAAATATAAATCATCACCGCATTGACATCTTAAAATTAGAGGATGTTGATATACTTATTTTTGACATCCAATTGCCAAAGAAAGGAAATCTTCACTCCATGACTACAAAGATTATCAAGAGGTCATTGGCACGAGAAATAATTGCAAGATGAGAGTTTACTAAACCAAGCCGTAGATCCAAAAAGAATCTAGCAACTCAAATGTTGGGCATACATGTTGATTTAGTTGGTGCACTCATTGATAATAGAGAAGAATACGAATCATCTACATCTTCATCCAGTCATTCATTTAAAGATAATGTAGATCCTGATAGGGTGTCAAAATGCATGAGTTAGTTTGAATAATTCTGCATGAAACATTTTATATCTTTTTTTATTAATATGATGTTTGTATGGAAACTTTAAAGGAGTGTTTAAATTTTTATATGAATTGTTTGTAATTTTTTTGGGTTTAATATGTGATTTGATTATGAATATTATCATAATTTCTTTAATTTTATATGGAAAGAGTGGTGAAAAAATTTATTAAATAATTTGTGTTTAATATACAAGTTTTATTAAAATTAAATAAATATTGATTTTAACAAGTTTTGTTTCAATAATAGCATTTGCAAACAAGTTGTAATTTTAACTTTAAAAAAAACTATGATTCCAAATATCATTAGTTTCCAATTCATAGGTTGATTTACTATTTTTGTTAATAACAATATGGATTTGGAGGTCATGACTATATTTTTAGCCACAAAAAAGAGTTGATACTGTATCACCACTTTTCATTTTAAAGTTGTTTTTTGATGTTTTTTAATGCAAAAACATGAGTTTTTATGGTTAGAGTTCTCGCTCTATTGTATTCTGTGTTATATATGTATCTTTATATAAATAATTATGTGTAGATGCTAGGATAGGTGAATTTGGTGATTGCAATTTTTGGTAGAATTAGTTATGCTCTAACACCTGAGAATGCGAATAGGATATAGCCAAATCCCAAGGTATAAATAATAGATGTTTAAACCCATGAACTCTACCTTCACAACACTTTTCCACATGAAAATAAATTGAGTCAAGCTTAGTTGTTTGCCATAACAACGCGTTTCACCCTTTTTTTTATGATAATATTGATTGTGTAGTTAAGCCATTGGTCATGCTCAAGTGCAAATCGAATTGGTGATTTCTTAGTTGTATCAACAATTACAGGTGATTTCGTAATTGTATCAACAATTACAACTTTGTGTAGTGATTCTTCTCAAGTGTTTTGCAATTTGAGTATAATTAAAGATTGCTAGTATACAATTGCAACCTTTGATCGGAAGCCAAGACAAGCTTCTATAAAAGTGACCACGTAACATTAACTTCAAAAGGCCTTTGTGTATATGAGTGGAAGAATGACACTTTATCTGATAAGTTCTTTCTATTATGATGTAGAGTATCTGACCATATTTTGTATGGTGCGAAATATTCATAATTTTCGAATCACACGTAAGTGCATAAGCTTTGGGCACGATTTCTGAGGTGTTAATTGGGCGTTACATGAAGAAAGAATATGAATTATGTCTAAACGTGTCGCCTAACGTATTGGTATGCCTCTTTTTGGAGCTTAGACCCAACGGTGCTAGCCAAATCCTTTCGTGCCTTATGCTATTGAGGATATCCAATAGGGCGTGTGATACAGGGCACTTAAATCGTTACGTATTTATTGAAATCCGACACACTTATAATTTCTGAAAGTGCAATTTTCATGGCTCACATCGCAATTTTGATGATTGGGATAGTTTCAAAATGTGTCATTAGTCTAGGAAAGAGAAATGAGATTGTTTAAATTGCTTAACGGCACAAATTGCAATTTTTAGGTAGGAAAACAAAAAAACCCAAAATAACAAGGCGATTTGAGGCCCGCTATCCCACGTCAATCCAATACTTCAAATACACGGAAACGTCCCAGTAACATTTCATCAAATGCCTATAATTACACCAACCTATCCCTGCATGAATTCAAGTTTTACGGTTCCATCAAGTACTTTGCGTGTTATGATGGGGAAATTTCAGCAAAGCATTCAAAGTTGCGAGAAGCTAGAGCTGAGTATAGTCGGCTGGAACGTTCACTTTGATCTTTATCCCACAGTTTACAGAATGCTATATATTGTCCAAGAAACACCTCCAGTCAGCCACGTAGAGGCTCGATTAGTGTGTATATATCAGTAAGCGTGGATTGTTGAAATATGTTATAAGCTTGCACAAGTTCAGAAGGGTTGCGTCACCATTGCAAGATATGTGTCGTACAACGATTCAGGGAAGAACTTTGCAAAAGTACCCCGTGAAGTAATTACGTTCTTTCATCCATAGGATATGGGTTCGATTTTTCATGGGCATTATCGCACCTATTTGAGCTTCGAGAGTGATGCAGGAGCATTAGCTCTCATGATCAAGTTCAAAGTGTTTAGTCAGACCTTTAGGTCTAGACGTCAGGCCAAGGAGGGTCAATTGTAAAAGACATTGTAAATTTGATGTAGAAGTGTTTATTTTTTTAGTAAGCATAGATAGGGAATACGCTGAGGTTGATTGGGTGTCAGTCAATGATGAATTATGTAATATATCCCTGAAATGATGGGATGACTCAAGAGGTTAGTTGAATGAGTCATAGATGGAGATAAATTTGGTTTTCTAAAAATTGAAGTTGTTACCCTAGTTTAGGAACTAGTTGCTGATTTGTAAGAGTTGGTTGTGAGAGATTTGTAAAGACTAAATAAATAAAAAGCCACGAGGAGGACAGAAGGCAGAGAGTGAGAGTTAAAAAGAAGACGACCATTGAGAAATGTATCAGGCCATAGACATAGTAGAATCAGGGTTTTGAAGTGCACGTACAGTTTCATTATTTTAATGGAAAGCAGGTTCATCAAGGTGTTGTGTACTTTGTTCTTTTGCAGTCTGTGTGAAATAATTGAACAACTTGATGAATATTGGTTAGTTGTATGATTGACTAACAGTGTACATGCAGGCCTGATAGTTTGTAACTGGGTAGAATCCTTATGTGATTCCAGTTAGGTTGAGATTGGGAAGAACCAGAGAGGTTCAAGTCTTGTGGAAACCTGTTGATGGCTTGAGAAGACATTCGAAAACAACGTCTGTGCGTTTTCTGTTAATGCATGAATGTGTTCAAACAGGAAGGAGTTATGTTGTATGGTTGTGGCAAGTCTGAGCTTGATTGCCAGATACAAGTTTGCGCAAAGGAAGTAAAGCCAGATATCGATGGTTTCTGTAGGTTTTGGAAGGAGGTTGAATGATATGAGTTTGCATAGAGTTGAGCGAAAGGATGAACACACAGTCTATCGACGATAGCTGTGCGTTTCATGGTCGATCGAACAGCGAGAAATCGATGGTAAATAGTCAAATGTCGATGTGGAAGGTCGGAGATAGCCCTTACCCTCGACTAATCTTTGGGACAATGCGATAGACCCTAAAGCACATGTGAGGTAGGCAAAAGCGCTTGGTGGTATGGTTACATCACTTTTGTAATGGTACTTAAGTTGTGAACGTTAAGCCCTTGAGTACGAGTGAAGGACATGAGCTGCGTGCTAGTGGTCACATGCTAATGTGAGAGTTAGTGCTAAGCACCTCTTATCATTTGCGATGAGCTTTGTAAAGGAATCCCTGGGTCACAGTGAAGTGGTCGTGTGAAGAACTAAAGGGTAATGAGGTGTAAGTATGAAGTGCTCGAGTGTAAGAGTGATGGCTTTTAAGCCTTAAGATGATGGTCTTGTGATGGTGACTGAGCCTTAAGTATTGAATGCACATGGTTTGGAGACTAGTGAGAAGTCGATAGATATGTTGTGAAGTGCTTCAGAGGATGGGTGCTTGAGTTTTGAAATGAATTGGTAAGCGCCTAAGTGATATGCAGGAGACAGGTTCTTAAGCCTTTGAAATGAAGGATTCATATGATGGTAAGTGTCGAGTGCTTAAGTGCATGAAGGGCTAAGTTTAGGGTCAATCCAACATTGGTTATGAGTTAAGTTTAGAGAAGAGAAATAGTGTCTTCTTTCTACTGTCAGAGAGGTTTTATAACCTAGAAGAGTGTGTTACTACAAAGTTTGAGCACACTAGAATATAAGAGAGGTCCTCCGGTCTGGGCAGGCCTAGTCTTGGGTTGTCATCAGAGAGAAACAAGCATAACCATGCAAGCGTTCAAAGAATTCATAATTGACATGGATTTCTTGTACCCACATGGATTACCATACCCAATTTCTCAAAGGCATTAATCCTTAGTGCATGGGTTTTATCAAGAATACATTTATTAGTCGTCATTTGATGCATGGCACCATTTAGAGATGACCAAGTCTAGGATGCTAAATCTTTACAAGAAGAGGACCTATCATTTTAATATATAAAGAACGTCACTAGAAGCTTGGAACAAAGATAACCTTCGAGGTTTCATGATAAAATCAAGCTCAAGGGTATGGAACATGAAATGACACTATCTAGGATGCTTCTATTTTCCAAGGTTTTCCACTTTTAAAGTGAAGAGGGCTTATGTTCTATACATACTCGTCCATAGGTCAAAATCATTAGGGGTATAGACCTGTTATCAAGGCCAAGTCCACCATAGACTCAACACGGATTGAACATCACCATGACATTTTTGCCTTAGAAAATATTAAGTTAATATCAAAATTGTTAAACAGAATTGATGATATTGTTTTCACTCTCGTATATAGAACCTAACGAATGAAATGTTCGTGAGGAGGAAATCAAATTATCGAAATCCAAATAATCCCAAATTGACAATCCTAGATTGCCATATGTCGAAGAACACATGTAAAATTGTTTACAGACATTGAGCTCATAAGTGCAACAAGAGAGCCTACTGACATACAATAACAAATTGGAACCAGGAGGTTTTGAGCTCACCACTGGTCCACTAGAAGGCATTTGCTCCTACACTTCCATGAATAAACAAATTTTTTTGTATATCTTAGTGTAATGTCCCTTTTTGGAATTTTGGAGAAAATTGCAAATTGGGCAAAATTCGAGCTTAATTAGTCATGACTCTATAGGGTTCCAACTTTCATCAAATGGTCCTGAATTTGAAATACAATGGTATGGCGAGTCTTAAAAAACACCAAGGTGGTTTATGGATACTTTTTATCTGACTTTATACCTCTGCAACCTTGTTTAGGGCTAATGACAGAAAGACCAAAATTACTAGGAAATTATGATGAAATCCCCACTAGGGTGTAGGCCAACTAGGCTTCCCAATTCATGTACGGACCTCACAAATTTGTAAGAAGAGTATGGGGACTGATATAAGACCTCATGGACTATCATTACACATGGTTATTAGTTATGCAAACTGGTTATAGAGTTCCACGTCCACTTGATAACTTTAAGTGAAATTGCTTATGGGGAAATTGCATAACTAGCTCAATTTTGACATATGAAAGGTAGAGTTAAAGGCTCAGATCAGGATGTGACATATAGAGACCATATACAACATAACAATTGTTTCCCCAAAAAATATTAAACACCAGATAAATCTCTTTACACATGTATTGTATACAACTCATTCAGTATGGGAATCAAATACATGAAAACTAGTGAATTAGTAGCATGGAATTGCAAGAGTTTTACATATGGATTTCTTGGATTTCAACCCACCAAGCATAGGAAATCCTAGTCCCTTTGAAAAGTTATAAAGGAAAAGACAAAGATGACACCTAGTCCTTTTGAAAAGTTATAACGGAAAAGACAAAGATGAGAGGAAATCCTTACAAGAAAAAAAAAAAAAAAACTTAAACTTTGGATATCTCTATATTATAAATAGGCTTTTTGTACCCAAAGGATTGGCAGGGGGTGGCTTTTTCTTTAGCAATGAATCTATTTTTCATTTTAATGGAGAAATCATCATTGGATATCTCGTGTTCATGGAATCGATTGTAAACTTCTCTATCTATTTTTATGATACAATAGAATGCTATAAGATTGGATTCTCTGTCGCTGTAGGCTATTCTTATGCACTTAATGTCTTGTATCACCTTCTCTTGTTTTATTTTGGTTAACCCGGGGCATGCTTTTGTAGTTTGCAACTGTACTTGTAGGTTTTTCTTGGCCTACTGCTGGTAGTTATAAAATTTTCCCAATCTTTAGGTTCCTTAACTTCCAACTAACTGTGTTGAGTTAAATTTTTCAGCTTCATGTTTTTCCTTTCACTTCTCAGATTAGACTAGATGCATGCATATGTATTTGCATTCTGCACTTCGTATTTCTGCATTTAGTTTTAGAAATTATTTTAGAATCATAAATTAGTAATGGTAGTTAGGTCAGAATCTGGAAAGTTCCCCATTCCAAATGGTGGGAAGTATGAGATGGACTTCTCCTCAAGGTGAACCCATAATGTCGTCGGCAAGAAAAACCCCCATTACTATGATTCTAATGGACTTCTGACCTAACTACCATTACTATTTGCATTCTGCACTTCGTATTTCTGCATTTAGTTTTAGAAATTATTTTAGAATCATAAATTGGTAATGGTAGATAGGTCAGAATCTGGAAAGTTCCCCATTCCAAATGGTGGGAAGTATGAGATGGACTTCTCCTCAAGGTGAACCCATAATGTCGTCGGCAAGAAAAACCCCTTTTTCAACATGAACCAATCTTGTGATAACTTTCCATGCTATCCAAATGCTCCCGAAGATGAGAGAGAGTAGTACTTGAAATAGATGGGGCACAAAGATGATATCACAAATACCAAAAGCCCCTCAAACTCAACCAATTTGCTGCACAGTGCTCACCCGATGACTAAACAGTACCTGCCAAGGCGTTGAACCATCAAGACAATGTACCATCCATTTGGATGAAAAATGCTACCCTGCATGACAAAATCAATAAAACCAAGCCCCCCTCATCCTTGGGCATGGTGCACACATCCCACAGAACCAAAATTGAAGACCTTCCCCCACCCCACCATACTTTGACCACAATAGTGCCCCCGAAATATGGTTAATTCCATTGAACTAAGCCTCTCCAACAAAACAACAAGAACATAATAGACATGAGAAGCCCAAAGAATTTGGTTGATGATTCTCACTTGTTTATGGGGGCAGATCAGGAATCAGTTCATGGGGATGTAGCTTGTTTGGCCACTTTTTGTTCTGCACCAGGCACTGTGTTTAGTGCTCATAAGCCTGATTTTGGTCAATAGGATTATTATGTTGACTGGATCCCTGTAGTCTAACGGAAAATCTTATCCAAATCTCATCGATAAATCCGGAACCAAATTTCATTTTTTTTGAACTTAAACTTGAACTCAAACTCAAGTCGAAACTCAATCCATGTGACCTAGGTCTAAATATGTTTGGGCAAGAGGAGAATGGATTTGCATCTCAGTACATTCTCATTTCAGATGAAAAATAAGGTAGAAACTAGGAGGCATATATCTTATTTTATATCTACATCATTCACTAGGGATATTGGTGTTAGAAAGTGGCAACAAGGAAGGCATTCTATCGTTGCATGTGTCCTTGCATGCTAGAATACATAAAGCAAGAAGCCAAATTTATTAATGTGATTTTCTAAAGTTTAGACTTAGAAAAAGTACATTATGTGATATAATTATTAATTGACTTAATGGAGTCATTTTTATAAAGTTAAAATGAAAATAATTTAAGTGATGGCTAATCTAATCTTGACCATTGATCTCACCGGAGGAACTCATCCATTGATCCATAGTAAGAGTTAGGGTTTTCACTTGGCCATTGAGTTAAAAGGATATTTGGTGGAGAGGGCACACACACAGACAAACATAGAAGTTAGAGGAAGAAGTTTGCAGAGAAGACAAAGGAGCATTCATCCAGAGGATTGACAAAGTGATTAGGCAAAGAAAGGGCCGTATGCATTCCTCGAGAGGGAGGTCGTACAGATTCACAGAGGGCCATACAACAAAGTGATGAAGAGGGCCGTACAGATTCCGTACAGACGCAAGACCATATGGATTTTGTATTGCTACGGAGAGGGTCGTATAGATCTGTTGGGGTTTTCCCAGTGATTGGCAGAAGTTTGATTTTTCCAGGTTGGGTAAACCAATCTACTGGATTGTATTTGTTCTATATCTTCATAATAAAATTTCTTATCTAACTGCTGCACCGGTTTTCCTATCTTGGGTTTTTCCAGGGGTTTCCATACCCAAAAATATTGTGTCTCTATTGCTGTGATTATTGTCATATGTTTCTCAGTGTTTATTTTCCACTACATTACTTGTGAAGAAACTCATGTGTGGTTATCAGTAATAATTAAAAATATACTGTGTAGCTCAAGATTGAGTTTTAAGGAAATTTACATGGTATCAGAGCTCTGTTGAGCTAAATCTCAAAAACAACAACAATATTGATAGATCGGGGGAAGATTTATCCAAGACACTTCTAAAGTTCATATCTAAGGTTTGATAGGTACACTTCACTATGGCTATATAGTTGAGAGTCAAGGATAGACTCCAGGGGATCATAAATTTTCTACATGGAAAGAAAGGATCATGAAGATCCTGGATGTTAGTGATGCAAAGGAGCACATTGACTCCACGAGGATTGCGACCACATATCCGGCAGAGTTGGAAAGGTGGAAGAAGCTAGATTCCAAAGCTATGTTGATCATCTTAGATGGGGTGAAGGACCACATAGTCCCTTACCTTTATAGGAAGAAGACTGCTTTGGAAATGTGGAAGGATTTGGAAGGTCTTTACCAGAGCAATAATGAAAAACGGAATATGGTGTTGCACGATGTTATCACCCACCTTGTAGTTGCCTGCGTGAGGTGGATCTAGGATGGATGGTAGAGGGGCAAGCAACTAAGGCGTGGAACCACGACTGCCTAGATTCCCAAATAAATGGTTGTCACGTCAATCAAGGCATCCTTCGCTTTATGTTATCCTAGTCCAGGACAACAATGGGGGAGACCTAGATCTACTCCTGACAGGAGAGATCAGACCTAGACACCAAAAGAAGATCAAATGGGGCTTTAGGGTACTTAAGGTGCAAGGTGAATGGAAACCCTAGCTCTAGGGTTTAGATACTAGCAACTGGTGGAGATGACCACTGTCTTGGGAAAAGTAACTGAGACAGGGTAAACAAGGACAAAGTTGGGACTATCTAGTACCTAGAAAATCAGACTCAATGAAAGGTATTTGAGCTATCAATGAATGTTGGTAAAGGGAAAAGGCCGAGAGCCTAAGGGGAGCGCTAGCTAGGAGATCAATGCTTTGTGTGCATTGGGAAATGGAGTCAGCAGTACACCAACATTTCAGAGAACCCACCTGGGAGACACCTTGATCTACGAACCCAAAAAGTAGTTGGTCCGAAAAAGCTAAGGTACAGGAAACCCAACTCAATGGATGGCTAGCGCTAGGGCTTAGGAGGACAGATCTGTAGTTCTAGGGTCACCGGAAGGCTAATGGCTCAGCGTTGAGGAAGAAAAGGGGTCAGGGTGACCTGATCTACAAGCCCAAATCAAGAAATTAGCAGAAAAATCAAATCTAGAAAAGTCAAAATCTAATGAAGGGGCTAGGAGGCTAAAAACTGATTTTTTCAGATCTAGGGCAAACCGGGAGGAACTAGCACAGCGTTGGGGGTGTTCTGGAGTGCTTGGGCCCTGATCTATTAGAATATCTTGTCATATTTCAGAAAAAATCACTTCCGGAAAAGTCCAGTTTTCAGTGACGACGCTAGGGCAGATTTAGTCAATTTTTCAGATCTATGCCAGATGGTCAAGCAGTTGCACAACGTTGGGGTTGATTTAGGCTGTGGGACTCGATCTATCCATCTGTGAAGTCAGAAATAAAAAAAAAACTCAAAACCCTAGCAGGTCAATTTTTTAATGGGGGGGTTATGCAGTTTTCTGCTTAAAAATCAAATCTAGGTCAAACTGTGAGGAATTTGACTAGCATTTCAGTTGATTTGATGCAGGGAAGGCCCGATCTATGAAACCCAGAAATGGTTGGGCAAAAGATCGGACTATTCCCAAGTTTATTGATTTTTAGTGTTTTTAGTGTTTTAGAAGTCTTAAGAAAAAGTTGAATTGAAGCAAGGTACAATGGAATAAGATCTGAAAAAAGAAGAGACTTACCTGTTGGATCTTACCTGGAAAAGCTTGTAGAAGTCTGTAACAGTGACGATCTTTGCTATCCCGATCAATTCTGAAAGATCCCCGTGATTTCTGTGGCATATGCAAGCTCCAAGCCATCAATGCGCCCCCTACCCTGCATGAGCAAACGTCAACCATATCAGATTTGCACATACAAAATAAATAAACTGAACGCTACAAGACAGTAAAATGAAATAATCATAGATCACAATGAAACTAATGAAAACCCCCTGATCCAAGACGAAGAGAACCAAGCGAGTTGAGGTCCCCCCACAAAAATGCTCCAGCCAAAATGCCCTCCTGTAGACAAAACAATGATAGCCACGAAAAATATAGATCTCACGAGAATTTCCACAATGCTAGGAAGCTGAAGACTAGCTAATCACCATTTGAGCACATCAAATGCAAAGTAGATCCAGAAAAATTTCCACAGTCTTTCTATTATTCAGATCCCAGAGCCAAAGACCCCTTACAAATGAGCAGCTCTCTCTTTTAAATAGAAATGAGAGAACCTCAATCATAACCAAATCCTAACCACTTTCAAAACAAGTGGCTAAGATTAAAAGATGAAATGTTCTAATCAATTGTTGAGATGAACTCAACATACAACACATGGATCAATATAACCATAATTTACTAAAGTGGACTAAACCACCCAAATAAAGGTAACCCACTCAACAAGAAATAAATGAAAGCATATGGTGGGTCCAAGGAGTGTTTGACTAACTCCCTTTGGGTGTCCCCATGGCACAATAAATAATATAACAATTTAATTCTTTGACTTTTGTGCCTCCTTGAGAAAATCGCGAGCCTCCAAAAAGAGCTCCAGAAAATAATAAAAAATGCCCAAAAAATAGGTGTGGGCCCAATCAGGAGCTGCAACTGCTAGAGAAGGTGTGGAGGTCATCACTCTCATCATCATGACTCATCCCATGTCATTTCCTTGCCTCAGTAACCCAAATCGATTTCTTCAATAGCCATTTAATCATTTTTTAATCTGCTTCGAGAAACGTGAACCTGCCAAAACAGCCTCCTAGGGTGCCTGCGTTGCCAAACTGAGCCCACCAGGCTCTCTAGGATGGGGGTACTATGGTACAAACAAGTGGTGGCACACCCCTATGCCCCTACAACGCCCTAGGAGAGACAACTGAAACATATCCCTGCTCAACTATATCAATCTGTGAAGAAAAACTGCATCAGAAAGGCAGAATGAGCCTGATCACACCTGTAAGTGCTCGGAACTAGAAATAAACTGTCTCATTGGACTCAAAGAGTCCAAATCCATCTAAGGTGTATACTCATACCCCTCATAGGTCTCTATCTGACCATCAATCACATCAAATAAACAATATAACCATTTATAACTGATCAGATACCCATAATAACTCAAAATACATCCATCTGCTGCAAGTGTTAAAAGGTTAAGCCATGCTCTACAACTCATTCAAGTAACAATCACAACAAGTAGCATTCATTTCACTGGCGGTACATCAACAAATACATATATATAAGGCTTTATTTATTATTACTTAGAATTAGGGGACTTTCAAGACTATACTCATTTCATAGCTGTAGCCAATTTGCTAGTGAAGGGTGAAGGGTGGAAATGACAAGGCTAAGGCAAAGGATGACTTCCTACTCAACATCATGACACTTTGGACAAGGAAAGGGAAAACTCACTATAACCAATGTCAGACAAACAACAACACAAGGAATGGCAGTGCCTCACAGATGGATGAGTTGTTTAGAGAGTGCTTACTCAACTTACGCATCATGTCTACATCAAACTTGATCCAAGTTCATTAGGATCACATTTTATTCCATGGCCTTTTTGGCCTATATGACCCTTTTGGGACTTCACCAGTGCTTAAAAGCACAGCTAATCGCAGCTTTCATCCGGGACATATTTATTTTAATAAGATCAACAATTTTTGGATATAGCATATTTTTAACCATTGCTTTTTTGGACCTTTTCTTATACTCTTCAAAGAGTATTTTAGCATTTCATTGCTCTTGCCCTTTTTACATATGTTAAGAAACACAGTTTTATAATTTTCATTTTCCATGGGTGCATATTCAATATTTCAATACAAGTAGTACATGAGCTTTCGGTTTTAGCCAACAACATCTCAAGTGACCAGGGGGAGTTCTGCACAATGCCAAACATCGAGACAACCGACCAGGATGATTTAGGCATACAATCCAACTTACCAAGGCAAGTTCTGTCACCAACTCAGAGCCGAGACACAATATAAACAGGAAGGCTTGTCCAACAAAGGTTCTAGCGGGGAAAAAGGTCCTCCATGCCATAAGTCAAGAAGTCAGTCAGGTTGAAAACTAAACTGGAAGGTAATGGATGGGTGAAGACAATGAATTATGGAGCCAACACTAGCAAGCCAAAACAATGGTGAGAATGACTACCTCTATTCTCCCTAAGGAGGGTAAAACCAATGAATATAGATCAAGAACTTTAAAGTCAGAGTAAGGACATCAATACATAGTACAATATACAACCAAGTCCATATAAATATGACCACCAGATCATGATACCACAAGTTAATACATGTCACAAGAATCAGTATAAAAGCAATAATAACCATAACACAATATAAAATGTTGAGTCATAACCATGCAATATGATCCATCTGAGACACCATCTGTCCAATGAGAAAGAACTGACATAAAACTAGGCATCAATGACTGCTCTGAAAATGACATAAATGGCTACATCGGTCCTCAAATCTGAGTGTCCTGAGACTCAGTCCTGACATGGGAGAGTACAATAGTCCACTAAGATAATAATGATCCATCAAAACTACTCATCTCAGCATCTCATATGTAAGAGATCTGGCTAAAAAAAGTACTGTCTCTGAAAAAAAGAATATGGTAGCTTGGCTACTATATATGTGATAACACACGAAAGGTTACGTAGTACCAAGATGGCCAAGGGAGAAGGAGTGGTGCCTTATCTCACAAGGCTCACACAGATTAGAAACGAGCCTGGAGCAGTTGGCTCTAATACTGAGGATGAGGAGCTAGTTTGGATAGATCTCAATGGATTTTTTAAGCCATGGGACACCTTTGTAAAAAGTGTGGTGGCTAGGGAGAATCTCCTTGACTAGCATAGATTGTGAGATAACTTTGTACAAGAAGAGACCCGTATGGGTCAAGGTTCGGGTTCATCCAGCAGTGCCTCATAGATTGTGGATGAAGAAGCTCTAGCCCTAGCAGGGAAGAGCAAGGGTAAGCCAAAGAAGAAGAAGGGTGGTAAGAAGAACATTGACATGTCCAAAGTCAAATGTTTTATCTACCACAAGCAAGGAGACTTTCCTCCTAGTGCACAAACATGAAGAAGAAGAACAATACCCAGATGGCAGGTTCTGCAGAGGTGGAGGAGTTCAACAAAAACTTCAACGAGGATTTTTGTTTAATAGCTTGCATGGCAAGAACTAAACGCAACAGTATTTGGTACATCGACAGTGGAGCATCTTGTCATATGACATGACATAAAAGGTTCTTCAAGAGCTTGCAGGGGGGTGGATTAAATCTCCACATGTTGGGGCGCGCGCCTTAACGGTCACTAATTTTGGTAACTCTGCGGTTTTTGTGGAAGCTTGTAAGTGGAGTTGCGATTCAAAATAGTCTTAGGGGTGTCGGGGTTGAGTCAAGCCCTCTTTTTTGTAATTATCCATAATTTTCGGGTATAAGCCCATGATTTTGTAATAGTGCACTTGTATAAATAGGCACTCATGTAAAGATGTCAAGGGTATCTAATGAAATGAGGATCATCTGATGCGAAGAAGATAGATCTATTTTTGGGTTTTAAGGTCAAGTCCCAGCTGTGTGCGTGGACGACCTCTGCACCTGTGTGCGCAGAGGGTTTTGTAAGGAAATGAACTGCAGCTGAGTGCGCAGCTTAGAGATTGTAAGAAAGGAACTGCAGCTAAGTGCGCAGTTAGACTTGAAGGGCGGATCTGCTGTTGAGTGCGCAGATCAGAACTGTTGTTTTGTAAGAAGTGGAATAAAAGCACAGTTTTGTGGACGTAGCCCCTACACTGGGGGTGAACCACGTTATATCTTGTGTTGTGGTTCTTTTGTGTTGTTTTTGTTATGGTTTTATTTTATGCATTGATAAGTAGATAATTGATAAAGTAAGATAACTATTAATATTAACTTCGCTGTGAATTCCCACTTAAGAGTTAAGCAAGAAACGTCTTTTATCTAACTGCGAAGCTAATTAAGTGAATATCGAAGCTCTGTTTGGTATAAATATTTGTTGTTAAGGCTAAAGGTACAGTAATATCCCTCTTCTACTTGCAGAAACCTGGTTCTGCGGCACCCCATAGCTGTTTCGGGTGAGACTGCAACCTGTTCGCAGGTTGTTGCTGAAAGGGCCAACACTGTGGGTCTGTTTGTTGGTGCGAAGTTAATGGTATAAAACCCGGGTCTGCCCTATAGCCCAACAAATTGGTTCTGTTGCCGGTTGAACTCAGTATCTGCTCAAGAGGGATCTACGTCGTACCTGGAGGGCTATGTTTTAGAAATCGGTGACTGGATTGAAGAGACCTATTTGAAATTTGCTGTACAAGAAAACAAGGATCCACGTCGTAGCTCGGACGACTTCTTGCAAAGGTACGTTTTTTCGGATGTTCATGAAATTTTCTTTGGTAGTATCCACATAGACTTGCACCAGTGGTTATCCAGGTTAACAGAAAGAAAGACCAACTTTAAGGAAGATCAGTTTCCTGACTGTACCTCCGCAAGAATTAATATATTGAAAAGGGTGAACAACGCGATATCGCGAGCTGTTGATTTCTAGACAACGCAAACCCTTGAAGCATTTGTGACAGAATTTGCCATTGACACAAGTACCTCTTTTAGCGAAGCTGAAAGGCAGTTCTTCAAAGGACCAAGGGGTAAGTACCTAAATTCATTTAGTCTGCAAATTAAAATGCTCTTGGCTGAAAATGGCATATTGCTTATAGAATCAGATTGCTAGATTTATTTGTACTAACCTATGTTTGGAAGTGAAAGTAACTTCGGCGAGCAAAGTGGTTTGCTGCGAAGCGGTAAAAGATACAAGAGAAACCTAGAATCCTATACCCTAGGTCAGAATACCGAGTATACGCCAGAAGACCCTAAATCTGAAGAAACCCCTTTTGTTAGAAACCCTCCTATAACTCCGCAGCGAAGATCTGCTACCCCTGAGAACCCGTCGCAGTCTGGTAGTAACCCTAGCCCGAGTATTTCGGTCGCAGGTCAGTCTACCCCAGTAAGTTCTCCCCCCCCTCAGTCCACTATGGCCCATATGACTGATGATATCAAGCTCCCAATTTTCAAAGGAACTGGATTAGAGGATCTAGAACAGTTTTGGTTTTTATGCGAAGCTGTGTGGACAGCTAAGAACATTTTGGATCAAGATGTAAGAAGAGCGCAGCTGGTCACTTCTTTTAGAGACCGAGCCTTGACTTGGTTTATGAAATTTTCCAGTACTCAGAACCATGTCTTGGCTGATATTAAAGCAGCAATGATCAAAGAGTTCAAGAAGCCTAAATCAGAATCACAGTGTATAACTAAATTGAAAGAGATTCAGCAGAGACGAGGTGAATCAGTTTGGGACTTTGATCAGAGGTTCAAAGTTCTGCTAGATCAAGTTAGTTTCACTATTGGACCAGCGCAGCATAAAGAATGGTTCATTGCAGCCTTATTACCTCATATTAGAACGCCACTCATGCAACAGAAGGTTGCTGATCAGCACGAGGCTTTGGAGATTGCCATGAAACTAGAGACAACTCCTATCGAAGATAATTCTGGCATAGCCCAAATACAAGCGCAGTTAGCAGAAATGGCTTTGGAGCTGCGCGACATGAAAAAAGGGAAATCTATTCGTGAAGAGGTGTGGTGTACACGATGTAGGACAGCAGGTCATGACAAGGAACAATGCCCTGCGCTAAGAAATTACCTGAATACTGGTGCGCCAAACCCATTTAACCCTAATGTTCTATATTGTGAGATTTGTAGAACAACTGGCCAGCATCGACCTGAAGACTGCTATCTGCTACAAAGATATGTGCAAGTCCCTAAGAATCCCTATTGCAAGTTCTGTAAGTCAGTGGGACACAACGAAGAGGAATGTCGCAGCTTTGACCTTATGCAAGAGCAAACATATGATGCTTATAGGGTACAAAACGATGCACAAGGCAATGATGGATATGGTTACCGTGGCAGTACATCAGGTCGAGGTGCTTTTGGAGGTTGTGGTCGTGGTGGTATGCCTGGAAGAGGTTGAGGCCAGGTTGTGTGCTATAACTGTAATCAGGCAAGACATCTAGCTAGAGACTGTCGAAACCCAACTACGACATGTCGATATTGCAGAGCAGTAGATCATATCATTGAGCAATGCCCGCAGCTGATAGCCAAGATACAAGAAGGAAATAGCGCTCCTCCTCAGAATATTCAGATGATTACTGTAGAGCAAAGACCTGTCCCAGCCATTAACGTTGTTACAAGGAGTGGAGCTACGACACAAGTGCAGAATAAGGAAAAACAGCCTGACGAGGCTTGGGTTCGTAAGACCCCAGAGAAAGTTCCAACCTTCGATGTGGATAGAGAAAAAGAAACATTTATGGAAGCCAAAAAAGACTTTGTTGATCCGAGCACAGCAGTAGCACCTGCGCAGCAGCATCAACAGCAGTCGCAGTCTCAAGAAGCTTCAACAGAGAAAGTAAGTACACTGTCGACATTTTTACAGAGTTGTATGAAGCTCTTACGAAATCAGAATGCTTTAAATGAGTTACAGAAAGTTACTGCTTCTTGCGAACCTCAGCGAAGCTCTGGTAAAGAAAAAACTGTCAATAGAGTTAGAAGAACTGGAAGAGAAATGAGATTGCATGCTCAGATAGGAGAGTATGACATGACTGATATCATATTAGACTTGGGATCATAAGTCAATGTCTTAACTAAGCAGACATGGGAACAAATGGGAAAACCTACCCTTGAATGGTCCCCTATATAGTTGAGATTAGCCAATCAGCAGAAGATTGTGCCCCTAGGAAGATTCTCTAGTGTCCTAGTAGACATTGATGGAGTCAGTACCTTAGCAGATTTTGAAGTCATTGAGATAATTGATGATAGCAATCCCTATCCAGCCTTGCTAGGAATTGAATGGGCAATAGAGAATTCTGCAGTAATCAATCTTAAGAACAGACATATGACTTTTGAAGGAAAAGGCTTGAGAGTCATAGTCCCCTTGGACCCTTCTCAAGGAGAAAGGTACACAGAGCCAGTCAGAGATGAGGATCAGGATGTTTTGGATCATATCTACAACATCACAGCTAAAGAGGAAGACTATGTTAACCTTACTATTGAAGGTATAATGGATTGGAAGTGTGATAGTTCTTGCATGACTGATTCAGATGAAGGCCTAGAGAATTGGCAGCATAGACTTTATGAGCTACATGGACATCGGTGTGCAAGAATTACCAAGTCTCTCAGATGGCTTGGCTCACATACAAGAGTCTTACCTATTTTTGATGGCTTGACAGACCCCGAAGAGTTTACTTTGCAATTTTCAGAGCAGGTACCAAATTCACAGAAAATGGAAACTCTAGACTCAGTATTTAGAGCCACAGCTGCTAGATGGTGGAATGGTCATAAGAAGTATATTCAGAGTTGGGAAGCTTGTCAAAAGCTTCTTCGCCTCAGATTCGTGGATCAACCTTAGGAGGTGCGAAGCAGGTTTAATGGTCAGACTAGCCCTCAAGAACATTTGGAACAGTGTTATGAAGCATGGAAGCATGTCCCTCGTGAAGAATGGGTACATCGGTTCGTGCACACCCTGGAACCTGTCGCGAAGAATTGGTATGCAGAGGTGGAGCTTCGCCATGGTACTGTAAGCTGGGATAGTCTTGTTGATCGTTTGGTGCTGACATTTTCTATTAATGAGGTTTGTCCTGCTTTGGATGCAGCTGTTAGGCTGATCCACACTAAGGTGTTTGATGGTAAAGAAACAACCGAGTACCAACCTGATTGGAAAGAACAAGAAGCCAATGCAGTAGAATGCTACAACCTCGCAATTGACGAGGATGATGACCCGCGCAACATAAACATTCCTGAGTCAGAAGGACACTGCAAAGTACATGGACCAGCAGTCGAAGCACCAGAAGTGACTCAGCCCTTGAAGACAAGGCAAGTAAACATTGGGTCAAAAGAAATGCCTAAGTATGCTACTATTGGAGATTATTGGGATGAAGAAACGGTAAGCAAAGTGACCCAACTTCTCCATGAGTATCAGGACCTATTTTCGACGAAGTTCTCAGAAATGAAAGGTATCCTTGGTGATATAAGAGTGATAAAAATCCCTTTGAAACTTGATGCGAAGCTTGTGAAGCAGCACCCTTATAGGCTGAACCCTAAGTATAAAGAAAAATTCAAGGTGGAGATAGATAAGATGCTCGCAGCAGGAATCATTGAGGCTGTGGAAGACATTCTGTCGTAGGTCGAAGCCTTGTCGAAGCCCTGTCGACTCCCTGTCGAAGCCAGTATCAGGAAGTGTCGAATATCCTTATTATGGCGCAGCCAGAGTTACTGGTGGTGCCGAAGAAGGACAGGTGTGTCGGAGCTCAAAATCCGATCGTTGAAAAAAATCAGAATTGGCGGCGCTGGTACGTTAACTGCATTAACTGCCTGTAATAATGAGATCCTAAGAAATCTAGCGCCGTTTGGACAAGATCTTTGTCAAATTTGGTGTCCTTAATGCACCATGATGGCAGATTTTGTCGTGGGATTCTATAAGAAGCCACACAAGCCTGCGACTCCTGCATTACGCATTTTCTTGAGTTTACAGTTAAGACCATGTCGAATGATCGCGAAGTCCAGGAGTTGTTACGAGAGTTCAGGGAGAGAGGTCTGCAGAACCTTATCAGCAATCCACCTGCATCTAAACTCCCCCAGTGCTGCATCCACCTATGCAGACATGTTCAACCAGGAAGAAATTTAAGGCAGAAGTTCGCTCTAAACAGAATGAAGAAAGGCACAAACCCTCAGGAAAAACCCCGGAGGTTCCCAAGATGTATCCTCCTGGCTCAGCAAAATGGAAGCATGCTGTTTGTCTTATGCAAAACTACATTGGCATGCAATCACAGGGGTACCGTCTGTTAAGGACCCAAAGTTGTGGATGGTCAAATGTTCGATAGGACATGAACGGGAAGCAGTTCGAGGGATGGAGTCACTGATAGATTTAGAAGGCTCAATGATTCCCATGACCATCATAAATATTGTGAAAGAAGTCAGCAGCATAAGGAACATAGGTAGTCTGCTAAGGATGAAAGGATGAAGGATCAAGCAAGCTGCGGCCGTGGTAGAAGTAGCAGAAGGGATGACGATGATGACAGGCATATAAGGGAGCAGGAAGGAAGGAAAATTAAAGATGATGGTTACAGAGATGCAGACGGATACAGAACTCGACAGAGTGCAAAAGGAGCTAGTAGAGAAGGAGCAAGCAGCCGACAACAGTTTACTATCTTTGCCAACAAGATTCTCCCACCAGACAAGCAGCAGAGTGTCCCGGGACGAGACACTGGTGAGTCTTAGGGGCCTGTTGGAACGCACGCCTTAACGGTCACTAATTATGGTAACTCCGTGGTTTTTGTGGAAGCTTATAAGCAGAGTTGCGATTCAAAATAGTCTTAGGGGTGTCGGGGTTGAGTCAAAGCCCTCTTTTTTGTAATTGTCCATAATTTTCGGGTATAAGCCCATGATTTTGTAATAGTGCACTTGTATAAATAGGCACTCATGTAAAGATGTCAAGGGTATCTAATGAAATGAGGATCATCTAATGCGAAGAAGATAGATCTATTTTTGGGTTTTAAGGTCAAGTCCCAGCTGTGTGCGTGGACGACCTCTACAGCTATGTGCGCAGAGGGTTTTGTAAGGAAAGGAACTGTAGCTGAGTGCGCAGCTTAGAGATTGTAAGAAAGGAACTGCAGCAAAGTGCGCAGTTAGAGTTGAAGGGCGGATCTGCTACTGAGTGCGCAGATCAGAACTGTTGTTTTGTAAGAAGTGGAATAAAAGCGCAGTTTTGTTGACGTAGCCCCTACACTGGGGGTGAACCACGTTATATCTTGTGTTGTGGTTCTTTTGTGTTGTTTCTGTTATGGTTTTATTTTATGCATTGATAAATAGATAATTGATAAAGTAAGATAACTGTTAATATTAACTTCGCTGTGAATTCCCAGTTAAGGGTTAAGCAAGAAACGTCTTTTATCTAACTGCGAAGCTAATTAAGTGAATATCGAAGCTCTGTTTGGTATAAATATTTGTTGTTAAGGCTAAAGGTACAATAATATCCCTCTTCTGTTTGCAGAAACCTGGTTCTGCGGCACCCCATAGCTGTTTCGGGTGAGACTGCAACCTGTTTGCAGGTTGTTGCCGAAAGGGCCAACACTATGGGTCTGTTTGTTGGTGCGAAGTTAATGGTATAAAACCTGGGTCTGCCCTATAGCCCAACACCACATTGAGTTGGGTGATGATGCACAGTATTAGTCACAAGGAGTTGGTACTGTTTTGTTTCAGAGGGAGTTTGGCAAACCCCTCAGTTTTGCTGACGTATTGAATGTTTTGGGGTTGACCAAGAACCTCATATCCGTTTCCACCCTAGAGGACAAGGGCTTTTAGGTGAAGTTCCAAGATCGGAAGCTGTATATCAGGCCAAAGGGGTTAGATAAGAGTTTGGATCAGGTGATTGGGACTCAGAGTGAGAAGGTGTACAAACTACACTTCAAGTGTGCAAAGGCTCTAGTCAACAACAGCAATAGTCAGGGTGAGTTGTGGCATAGGAGGATGGCACACTTACTCTATGGAGCAATGAGGCGTTTGAGACAGGTAGTCATTGGAGGTCCTAAGGTACATGAGGAGAAGCATAACCACTGCAAGGGTTGTGCGTTGGGGAAGAACATCAGGAAACCTTTACCACATAGTGAGCACAATTCTAAGAGGACCCATGAGTGTCCAATCGTTTAGTGGCTACAATTATTGCGTCACTTTCATTGATGACTATTCCAGGAAGACCTGGATCTATTTCCTGAAGGCCAAGTCAGACGTCTTTGAGTGGTTTTGGGAGTTCAAGACTATCGTGGAAAACTAGACAGGAAGGAAGATTCGAGTATTAAGGACGAACAACGGGTGTAAGTACACCTCTAATGTGTTCATGGAGTATTGTTCATCGAAGGGGATCAAGAAGGAGCATATTGTTCCTCATACCCTGCAAGAGAATGGAGTGGCAGAGAGAAAGAACATAACATTGGTAGGAGCAGCCAAGGCCATGCTATTTGATCAGGGATTTCCACTACTCTTATGGGTCGAGGTATACATGACCGCATTTTACATTCAGAACAGGTGTTCCCACACAACATTGGGGAGGAAGACACCCACGGAGGTATTCACAGGCACTAGAACAGATGTGAGCCATTTACGCATATTTGGGAGTGTCTTCTATTGTCATGCCCATGTTGACATTAGGAAGAAGTTGGACCCTTATAGAGAGAAGGGGTTACTCATTGGTTTCAACGAGACTTCGAAGGCATACAAAGTATATATTTCGGCTCGCAAGAGGATCATTGTGAGTAGGGATGTCCAGTTTGATGAGGCCATAGACTTACGAAGATCTATGGACTTAACAACACAGGAGAAACCAACATAAGACTTGGGGGTCAAGTTGGAGGAGCCACAGGTACATGTATAGTCACATAACACAGGTTCTGATAGTCAGATAGATTCAGGTGGACAAGATCCTTTGGTCATTGACTTGGAGGATCAACTGCAACAGGTAGACACTAGGCCACAACCTAAGTGGTTTAGGTCCACATTTCAAGATTCCAGACATGTGACTCTTCCACAGAGCTCCATGAGGCAGAGAAAACCACCAAATAGACTTAGCTATATGGCATTGATGACGAAGTTGATTAACTCCAAACCTTCTAGTTTTGAGGAGGTTGCATAACATGATATGTGGCAGGAGGCTATGGTCGAGGAGTATGACTCCATCATGAAAAACCATGTATGGGAGGTTGTGTCGAGGCCTGAAGGAAAACAGGTGGTTGGATCCAGATGGATCTACAAGGTAAAGCATGCAACAAACAAAAGCGTGGAGAAGTACAAGGCACGCTTTGTGGCAAAGGGGTTTTCACAAAAGGAAGGTATTGACTATGAGGAGACCTTCGCCCATGTCGCCATATATTATTCTATTCAGACTATTATCTCATTAGCAGTAGAGATGGGTTGGCGAGTTCATTAGATGGACTCCAAGACTTCCTTCCTCAACGGAATTATAGAGGAGGTGTTCATTGAGCAGCCTAAGGGGTTCAATGTGGAGGATAGGGAGTCTCATGTATGCAGGTTGCACAGATTTCTTTATGGGCTCAAGCAGGCACCTCGGTCATGGTACTCAAGGATCGACAACTATCTATGGGAGATGAGATTCTAGCGGAGTGAGGCAGACCACAACCTGTACTTCTTGTCAGGTGAGGTGCCTCTCATATTGGTGTTGTATGTAGATGATCTCTTTCTTACAGGGGATGAGGGGCTGATTGACGATTGCAAGTCCAACCTTGCAGTTGAGTTCGAGATGAAAGACCTTGGGTTGATGCATTACTTCCTAGTTATAGAGGAGAGATGGGTGCTTCTTCATTGGATAGGAGAAGTATGCAGTAGAGATCTTGAAGAGATTCAAGATGGAAGACGGTAAGACCATGTTCACACCTCTAGTTTCCAACTGGAGGAAGATAATGCATCGAGGTCAGAGGAGTTTGATCCTACATTGTATCGCCAACTTATCGGATCGCTCATGTATCTAGTCAACACACGACCAGACATTAGCTTTATAGTCAACTCTTTGAGCCAATTCATGGTGCACCCTCGTAGAGTACATTGGAAAACTGTGAAGCATGTGCTTCACTACATCAGAGGTACAATGGAGTACAGGTTTGTTTATGAACGCAGTGGGAGTGTACAGTTAGCAAGCTTCACAGATGTAGACCAAGTAGGATGTGTAGAAGACCGAAAGAGCACTTCATGTTGCTGCTTTAGCATTGGGTTAGGGGTTGTCTCTTGGTTCAGCAGGAAGCATAAGTCAGTTGCATTGAGCTCGACAAAGGATGAGTACATGGCAACCAGCTTGGCTACATGTGAGGGAATGTGGCTAAGGAAGTTGCTTTCAGGATTATTCGAGTGTGAGTTAGAGGCTACAGTGGTTCACTGTGACAATCAGAGTGGCATCAGGATATATGAAAATCTAGTGTTCCATGACCAAAGCAAACACAGATATTCAGTATCACTTCCTGAGAGACTGTGTACAGAAAGGAACCATTTGGTTGGAGTACTTTTAGACAAATGCGCAGGTGGCGGACATTTTCACCAAGGCACTTTGCAAGCAGAGTTTTGTGAAGTTCAGAGACAAGTTGGGGTTGCTTTCGAATCCCTTCCTCGTTGAGAGTGAGTGTTAGAAAGTGGCAACAAGGAGGGTCTTTTATCATTGCATGTGTCCTTGCATGCTAGAAGACATAAAGCAAGAAGCCAAATGTATTAATGTATTAAGTGATCTAATTATTAATTGACTTAATAGAGTCACTTTTATAAAGTTAAAGTGAAAATAATTTAAGTGATGGATAATCTAATCGTGGCCATTGATCTCACTGGAGGATCTCATCCATTGATCCATAGTAAGAGTTAGGGTTTTCGCTTGCCCATTGAGTTAAAAGGAGATTTGGAGGAGAGGACACACACACATACAAACAAAGAAGTTAGAGGAAGAAGTTTGTAGAGAAGACATAGGAGCATTCATCCAAAAGGTTGACATAGTGATCAGGCAGAGAGATGGTCGTACACATTCGCTAAGAGGGAGGCCGTATAGATTCGCAGAGGGTCGTACAGTAGAGTGACCCAGAGGGTCGTACAACAAAGTTATCCAGAGGGTCATACATATTCCGTACAACTGACGCAGGACTGTACAGATTTCGTACTGCTGACAGAGAAGGTCGTACAACTGTGCAGAGGGCCATACAGATCTATTGGGGTTTTCCTAGTGATTTGCAGAGGTTTGATTTTTCCAGGTTGGGTAAATCGATCTATTGGATTGTATTTGTTCTATATCTTCATAATAAAATTGCTTATCTGACTGTTGCATTGATTTTCCCATCTTGCGTTTTTTCGAGGGTTTCCATACCCAAAAATATTGTGTCGCTATTGGTGTGATTATTGTTATATGCTTCTCATTATCTATTTTTCGCTGCATTAGTTGTGAAGAAAATCATGTCTGGTTATCAGTAATAATTAAAAATATATTGTGTAGCTCAAGATTGAGTTTTAAAGAAATTTACAATTGGGACATTGTGGTTCTTTGCATACATTGTTCTTAGGTCATCAAAATCTAAAGATATCTTATGTGGTTAAGAAATAAGATATGTCACATGGAAAAGAGAATTATGTTTACAACACAAATGTATGGATCTTTAGTGCTCATCTCAATGTGCAAGTTTTTAAGTCACGGCGTAGTAGAAAAAATCAGCATCAGCAAAAAATCGGCAAGGGTCCAAAAAACATCTTCTCGGCAACATCGGCAAAAAAATCGGCAAACCGCGGCAAGCATTAAAAAATGCAAATTTTGAACTTCAATAGGGTCAAAATTTCCTTACCGATTTTTTCCCCTATTTGTCGATTTTTCCCGATTTTTGCCGATGTTTGCCGATTTTTCCCGATTTTTTGCGATGTCCATTTTTTTGAAAAAATTGTGATTTTTTCGGGCCGAAAAATCGGCAGCCAGAAAAAATCGCGATTTTTCGAGACATCGCCGAAAAATCGACGATTTTTTCCACTAGGAGTCACGCAATTACTAAATTTGTAGACTATGTTGAATTTTCATCTATCTCCAGATCTTGACAATTATTTCACAATGATTTCAAGCATTCATTTCATCCCACAATTTTCATTGAATAGTTGCACATCGAAAATTTCAACTTAAATTGCAACGGAAACAAAGTATCATAGAAAGATTGCCATGCACAAGAGACAAATATTTTACCTTAGGAAACCCAATAGGGAGAAAACACAACAACTTTTGTTAGAAGAAATCAGTCCAATATTACAAGTACATTACCAATCATGAAGAGAAACCCCAGTAAAATAATAGGTTCAACCTTCTTCACAATAAACCCTAGCAAGAGTAGCAAATGTTCTAGAGCCAATAAGAAACCGAAAAAATTACTCCTTGTGTTCTTCACTAGCCCTCCTTGGAAAATGCACACTAATGTAGCACAAATGATGTTGGATGACGAGAGTGAAAATAAAATGTTAGAGCACTTTATTTATATTCTTCACTTTATTTTCACTTGTTGGGGCTGACTTGTCTTTTTGTTGGGGCACATTTGTTCTTTCTTCTAGGACGACTTGTTTTTTATGTCTCCAATCTTCTTTGGAACTTCTTCAATGTTATTTGGGACATATTCAATGGTTGACTTGTCTTCTTGGTTATTTCTTCTTCATAGAAAAATCATCATTGTCCATGATCATCTCCTCACATGCACGTCTATTCACGCACAGAGCCCTAATGTTGAATAGACCCACACTAAGAAGTCCCATACACTTCTTAGAGTCTATGTCGATTCAAAATTAGGATAGACTTATATATATATTCCACAAGGGGATGAAATCCCCTACCAAATAAAAAATGTTTAGACACTCTAATATAGAATAGATCACTCAATTACGAAGCAAGAATTGTGAGAGCACTCTGGGGCCATCTCCACACCATATGACCTCATAAAAGCACCACTCCTGCCTAGGCCATTCAACACTATCCAAATTACATGGCCATTTCATATGAGTGAATGTATCATTCACTACTAGACAACCATTTCCCGTGAGTGAATGTATCATTCACCACTAGCCAACCATTTCCTGTAAGTGAATGTCTTCCCGATGCTGGAACCTGGAGAGTAAGGGAGAGAATTTGCATCACACATTGCTTCCTTGGTGAGAATGTCCATAATTCGCATCTTGATTCTTCCAAGACTACACCTAGGCCATTCACCACTAGCCAAATTACATAGTCATTTCTTGTAAGTGAATGTATCATTTACCACAAGCCAACCATTTCCCATTAGTGAATGTCTCATTCACCACTAGCCAACCATTTCCCATGGATAAATTTCTTCCTGATGCTGCTCATATGTCTATGGCATTCACAACTAGCCAAATTCCATGGCCATTTCCCGTAAGTGAATGCCTGCCCCATACTGCTCATATGTATGTCTCAGCCATTTACCACTAGCCAAATTACATAGTCATTTTCTGTGATTGAATGTCTGCCCCATACTGCTCATCTGTATGTTTGGGCCAATCACCACTAGCCAAATTACATGGCCATTTCCCCTAAGTGAATGTTTTCCCCATACTGTTCATCTGTAGAACCATCACGATGTCTACTGCTCATTTGTAGATATACACTAGAGTTGCACTACTCCCTTCTACACCATGTCTCAGATGAAGTGGTATTTGATCTCCTGATCAAATAGTCATGTACGAAGCTTCCAAAGCCACACTGCTTCACAACTTGTGCCATTGGCTACGATATACTATGAATCCGTTGTACTATGTGCTACAGAAGTTTGTTCCCTGCTAAACCAAGATATCATGGTTGATCTAAAGCTGAAGTAGCACCTGAGGAGCTCTTCCTGTCCACTGCAATCCCTTCCCAGTCAGAATTTGTATATACCTGTAGCCTCACTTCACCACCTCAGACATCTCTCAAACAATTTCCAATTGTACCACGTAGGTACCTCAACACATGCTTTGCTGCAACCCAATGTACATGCCTCAGCTCAACCATAAACTAGCTCAAGGTGTTCATTGCAAAGCAAATATCTGGCCTAGTATTAACCAAGTACATCAAGGATCTAATCAATTCCCTGCACATAGTGGGGTCCACAAAATATGAATATGAAGCAGAATCACTCATCTTTTTCAGATTTTCCTCCATATGTGTAGCCATGGACTTCCAGTTCATCATACTAGATCTCGTCAAGATCTCGATTGTGTAGTTCCTCTGACTAAGGAAGATCTCATATGGTCTCTGTCACCCCTCCAATCTTAATAAATCAACCAAGATCCTTCATCTCGAACTCTAAGACCAACTTCCTCTTGGTAAGGGAGGTATTCCTAACTGAGGCACCTCCTCTATCAAACAAACTGTGCAAGGTCTACTCCTTTTGTGCGGGAGCACCCTGCTACCTCTGCACCTCAATATCTTGCTCCTTTTGCATCTGAGTATCGTGGACTTGAAGCAACCAACTGCCTTCTGCACTGTTCATCCATGTGTATCCATTTGTGTCATCTCCCATCAAGTGGGTCCATTGAGACAAGCCTCTTGCTCCCTCTAGAGCATTGTGTTACCATCTAAGTTGCACTCAGTTGGACTTTTTAAGTGAGCTGCCAAAGATGAACAATTACTTGTTCAGTTTTCAAGTTTAGAAGTCCATGCAGGCCCTTTTTTTAACATGTTCATACCCCATGGGGAATTGTAATACAATGAGTTAGCATGATGACTTTATGTAAAATGTTTGGTTTCCTAGGACTTAGTCATTGATGCATTATTCCAAGGTTTTTTTTTCCTTGTTCAGTATCTATCGTTTTTAAGCCATAAATCATTTCCGAGTTTTTCACCCAAGCCTCCAAAGCTGGAATAATTGCCTTGGTGGTCAGGCCTTGGGAGGTCATTAAAACCTATGTGTCAATGTATATTACCATGCTAATCATTATTTTGAGTCATTATGAACATGTCCTAAGTCCCCCATAAGTTTTTATTTTATTTTCGGGATATATATATATATATATATTCCGTAAAATTACAACCCACATTCACACAAGCACTCCAATAGCACTGATCTTTATTGTATCATTTATTTCTAAGCATCTAAGCCAATTCATGTGTTGAGTGAATGTTGTTTACATGCTAGTGATTTGATTAATTTTTGCAAAGTTATCTTAGTTGTGACATTTTTATATCATTATATCTCCTAGAGTAGTTGTTTTATTTTAATAGATTAAACAACATTAGTTTATTTTTACTACAGACCAACCCCCTTAGCTTCGCTATGAGAGACCCTAGACAGAGGAGTCAAGATCAAGTGACAACACTTGACTCTTGCTTTCCCCCAAGGTCACACCCAATGGCTTGAATATTTCTACCACGTGACCCGAGGTGCGAATTAGGCGACAACACACTGAGTACCATCCATGACTCTTTATGAGCCTACAAACTTGCTGACTCCAAATCCTATATAACGTGCCATCTTGAATGCTAATATGGACTACATGCTTGATCTTATAGACCCACTTGGAAGTCACCACCGACTTCCCCTTGGGTTTCGACACTATTTCCCACACATCATTCTTCATAATGGACTGATACTCCTCCATCATGGCATCCTTCCAAATCAGCTGGGCAACTGCCTCCTCATAACTGGAAGGTTCATAATTAATGATGTCACTCATCAATGCCATTTAAAGCAAGAACCTTCAAGGTCTTTTGGTCTCTCTGAAAGTACCACCGGGAGCAACATGCCTCTCTACGTCCTGCAAAGTGCAACGAAGCCATGCTGGCCTCTTCTTGATCACTACAACATATTTAGTTAGACCCACTAGCTCTGTTGGCTCTATTGACTCCTGATAGTTTGATAGATGAATAATTGTATTAGAGGGATCTGTACCCTCATCCTTTAGAGGTTCCTGCTCCTCACTATCAATCTCCATATGAGACTCTTTAAACCTCTTGAAGGCTACCTCCTCATTAAAAGTAACATCCCGACTAACCTCGACTTGTTCTAGAATGTAGATCTTGTAGGCCTTCGAAGTCTCGTTGTATCGCAAAAAAGTACCCTTCTTCCTAGAAGGTTTTATGCTTGAGCCTTAAATTCCAGAAATCTGCTGAAGACTTTATCCTTCGTCGTCATGAAATAGATCATCAATGACATTTGCATAGTATAAGAAACCACCCAAGAATGATGTTGTCATTGGTATGCATACATTTAAATGCACTATATCCAAGACCCCCTTGGATTGACTATCACTGCTCGAGAAAGATCACCTGGCATCCCTGTCAAGTGTACAACCCCTGCAAACATCCTCATGCTCTATCTAGAGCTTTGAAAGACTTGTAGCCATCCTACTTAATGTTTTCTTTTTAGGGCTATCTTGAAACCACCTCTTAACTCCAAGAACAATCATTAAATGTCTGGTTAGAGCACCCTAACCTCTTAAGAAGGAAATGTAAGCTTAAAGAATAGAACGCTTAACCTCTTTATGAAGTACACCTTGATGTGATAATTGGTCTGTAAGTATAAATCTTTAGATTTGCCATCAAACACTTATCTCCCTTAGATATGTTTTGAACAACACGTCAAATTTGCAAACCAGTACTTCTTCATTCTTGCTAAAGATGTCACCATACAAGATTTCTTCACATCAGCCTTTAACCTTCAACATTACTTTTCTTGTGAACCTTCAAGACACTTGACTTCTTTGTTAGAAATTGATAGTTGTAAACCAAGATCACTAAAAGAAGACAAACACAAAAACAAAACAATGTGGACAATCCTAGAAAACACTTCTCCTAGCTGTAGTAGCGAACTTCCTTCTCTTGGAGCTAATTTGCTTGATGGCTTAATGTGAAAAAGAATGGAAGTGCCTTCTATTTATACATTAAAATGTCGGAACCCTAAATTTTAATTAGGGTCGACTTGTCTAATTTAACTGGGACCGACTTGTGCTAAACAATAATAAAAATACATTTTATTAGTATTATTTCTAGGCCGACTCAAGTGAGGATGACTCAACTACTCCAACACTCCCTCTTAGCTAGGGAGGCATCATCAGTATTATTATACTGGAACACATCTGGATATTATAAGTACATCATGATTATCTCAAGCATCTCTATATCATAAGGAGGGTATTCTGACACAATCACAGTTCGTCGAGAAGTGTCTACAAATCAATCTTTGTGTGTCAATTCAATCCAGCTCATCGAACAACAAGCACTAGCTCCACAACTCTTCACAATACATTGGGAAGTCATACAGGCATCAACACATCCCAAACAGCTCACTAGGACTAACACTGCTAGTGAGTCTACACCGCATCATGGGCTACAACCTCATGATGACCTTATGGGTTAACTCCTCATAACATCCATCATGACTATAATCATATAAGGGATCACAAGGGCCATAACTTTATGTAATACTTTTATCATAACTATATGGGATACGACTCATAAATCTCCCAACCATAAAGGTTGTTGGGAATCAACCCAAAACTCATATCGGTAATCATAGTCCACACAGAATAGTGAGACCATATGTAACGGCTTAACTAAGTCCATTGAGGAGTCCATATGTAACAAATCAACTCAACCTAAGTCCAGATAGGGCAAGATGTTCACATAGAATCATCCGGAGTTCATACATAACTCAGGTTCATATAGAACATCGTAGAGTTCACACAAAACCATCTGGAGTTCACACAAAACTCAAGTTCACACAGAACCATATGGAGTTTTGAAAGAACTCGATTCACGAAGAACCAACTGGAGTTCACAAAGAACCAACCGGAGTTCACTAAGAACTCGGTTTACGAAGAGCCAATCTAGAGTTCACTAAGAACTCGACTTACGTGACCAACTGGAGTTCACAAAGAACTCGGTTTATGTAACCAACTGGAGTTCACAAAGAACTCAGTTCACGAAGAACCAACTGGAGTTCACAAAGAACCAACTGGAGTTCACAAAGAACTCGATTTATGTAACCAACTGGAGTTCACAAAGAACTCAGTTTACGTGACCAATCTCGAGTTCACAAAGAACTCGGTTCACATGACCAACTAGAGTTCACAAAGAACTCAATTTACGTAACCAACTGGAGTTCACAAAGAACTCGGTTCACATAACCAACCTAGAGTTCACTAAGAACTCAATTCACATGACCAACTTGGAGTTCACTAAGAACTTGGTTCATGTGACCATAGGTGTGTATACACGGAATCACCATCACTGTACACAAGTGTGTACCTAGAACTCAAGAGTTCACAAAGAATTGTTGTCATTGTTCATGACTGAATTCATGTACACAAGAGAGAGTATCAAGAGGCTAGTTTCTCCACCCTATCTCAGGGTGTCCAAAAGTCCTCTATGTGCTGGGCCATTATGCTCCCTCTTTAGTTGAGCATCCTGCTCCATTTCTGGAGCTATCCATAGGTAAGATGTAAGTATCCTTCTTGGTGATGACAGGTACATCAAGGATCCTTCAATTGTCTTGTATGGATCAAAACAACATCATCATCAATGTATCCATATACTCACAGTCATCATGCTTGATCTGCTAGGGATGTCGAATGTGTTATTCCTTAACTTAGGAAGATCTCATTAGGTTTTTGCCACACCATCATACGTGATGCAATAGGCTAGGATCCTCATTTTAAGGGCTAACTCCCTCTGTCTCCTCAGAAGTCGATTGAGTAATTCTTGTCCTCCAAGAGACATTTGTCATGACTCTTCTGGAAAGTAACTAATTTCCATAACCGTTGAAGGGACGAACAACTTTAGTAAGGAGACCGACATTCGTTGAAGCCTTCTGCTCCCAATCACCAATCTCTACATAAGATCATCTCGGCCTGTGGGTCATGTATCCGCATATATATAGATTTATTCGGTCCTCGTCTGTCCTCTATTACTGCTGAACAATCATGACTTCCACTTTATTGTTTTATCCGGAAGTCATCCTTCTTCCTGGGATGAGAGTCATGCTCCTAGAAGCTTTCTACTTTCGATCCACCTGAATATCAACATGATCACTTGTTCTATAAAACACGTCTCATCATCTTTCCTTGTAGGCCATATCGCATGGTCTTTTCCCTACAAGTCAAATCCTGTTAGATGGTTAGCGACATTGCATAATCAAATTTATCTAATGTAATGACAATAGTCCATATAGGTATGTAGGCATCTTAACCAATGCTTCAACACAACACACACATGGCTTCTATATGGATGCTTGTTGTCTCTATTATAATATAGCATCAAGAGTGTACACTACTCTAGCCATGTTAGAAGGAGATGCCATCCAAGAGGGGTCCATGAAGTGTTGTGCAACATTACGGGCTAAATCATAACAAATATGACATGAACCTACCATACATCAATAAAAAAACTATATCACATGCTCAGAAACTTCCTAAATCTAGGAATATAGATCTGCATAAAACATATTAAAAAAAACCAGATCTAATCTACCAGAGCATGTAAAATCAAATCTTTATCTTTTATTGTATTGTGGGTGGGCTTCCACTATCTCCTTTGAGAGTCCATTGATCTTCATTTTCTTGTTGGGATTCCATCACCACCTGGATCTTCATATCATCACCTCAACATAGGGAGTACTAGACGAACTCCGTACGATCCTCATTCTTCGGCTTCTTCTGAGAAGTGTATTCATCGACATTTGCAGTTGAGGCTTCATGCTTTCTTTGCTTTGAATTACGACAATCTCTAGCATAGTGTCCATATTTATCACAATTGTAGCAACGAATATGTGATAGATCCTTCTTCTTTTAATATGAAGTAGGACTTGATATTCCACCCTTGCCTTTCTTGCCATGAAACTTTATTCCCTTACCTTTTCCTTTCTTGACATGAGATGTAAGGGCTTGAATTTCTTCATGATGTGTGGCATGTATCTTTCCTCTTGCTCCAAGTATTGTCTCTTCTTGCATGCAAATTGCCCAGATACGATCAAACTTACACAACTTAGGTTGCCCAACAAGTCTCTAGATGAACTACTCCAAAGATGGAGGGAGACCATTAAGAGTGTTCATGATAAGTTCTTTATCATTGAGCACATCTCCAATGGTGCTTAGCCGATTTTTCAACTCTGAGATCCTGATAAAGTAAGAGGAAATTGATTGTGATCTTGACATCTTGAGATTTCATAGTTGATTCCTTAGGGAAAGAGCATAGTTGATATTTATGTCTTCGAATAGCTTCCTCAATGCTCTAAAATCTTCCTGGTAGTTGCCTTCTCAGAGATATGAGGAACCAAATGGCCCTTCACTTAATCTACCAAGATTCTTCTTGCCCTCACATCATTCTTTCTCCATTGAGCCTTCTCGACTTCCTCTTCTAGTTTTGGAACATTCTCATTCACGAACTTCAAGAGATCATTTTCTTCTAAGATAAGAACCCCAGACTTCTAAGAGATGAAATTGGAAGTCCCATCAAGCCTATCCTCAACCTTCATGCCAATCATCTTGACTACAAAACTGGACCGAAAACACTAGTAGGAGCTAGGTCAAATTTGAAGTATCGTCTTTTGCAAAACTGAATCCACAAATAGATGCAACCTATTGAGGCGAGTTGGAGCAAGGTAAAATTGATGCAAAATTGTGGACAAAACATCAAGAATGTGGAAGCCCTAGGTCTTGACCCCGACAGTGTTATGTCAAAAATTGAAACTTTACCAATCAAAAAAATGTGCCTTGGGAGGGTGAGTTGCTCTGTGCTCCTTTCAAGCCGAGTTGAGGTCAGAAACACTCCAAACAATGGAACCCTAGTTTTCGGCAATGACTTCTTTCAACATCGCTCTGATACCATGTTAGAAATTGATAGTTGTTAACCAAGATCACTAGAAGAAAGACAAAGCACATAAACAAAACAATGTGGAGAATCCTATAAAACACTTCCCATAGCTTCAATAGTGAACCTCCTTCTCTTGGAGCGAACTTGCTTGATGGATTAATGTGAAAAAGAATGGAGGCACCTTCTATTTATACATTAAGATGTTGGAACCCTGTATTTTAATTGGGGTCAACTTGTGCTAAACAATAATAAAAATACATTTTATTATAATTATTTCTAGGCCGACTCAAGTGACGATGCCTCACTCAACTACTACAACAACATTCTTTAACTTCGAGTCTCTCATATGCACAGTTTGTCCAAAGAATGGTTGTACTTACCATAGCACCTTTAAAGCAAAGGATATGGTTGGATGTCCATTCATGCAAATTTGAAGAAACTCTTGTAGAGATAACTTGTCCATTAGAAAGCTCCATTTTGTAATCTCCAAGTCTGCAATTTAGGACATGCCTTTTCAAAACTACTTTCTCAGGCCTACTTTTTTGGACCTACCTTTTTGGACCTGCTTTTTCAGACATGCTTTTGTAGGCCTGCTTTTTCATCCCAATCTTGACAATGAAATCTAATATCCGAACCACTAATAGATGCGCCCTGCCAATGTGACCTCCACAACACTACTTTCAAGTCCAATGTTAGGCTAAAAAGGTCCAAACTTGGAATCCCTAGTTTCCAGACTTTAGGGCAAAAAGTTGATCAATGGTTGTCTTTCTAAACTACTTCGATACCATGTTGAATTTTTATCTATTTCCAAATCTTGACAATAATTTCACAATGGTCTCAAGCATTCATTTCATCCCACGGTTTTCATTGAATAATTGCACATTTCAACTTAAATTGCAATGTAAACAAAGAATCATAGAAAGATAGCCGTGCACAAGAGACAAAGTTTTTTACCCTAGGAAACTTAATAGGGAGAAAACCCAACAAATTTTCTTAGAAGAAACTAGTCCAATATTACTAGTCCAATATTACAAGTACATTACTAATCATGAAGAGAAAATCTAGTAAGATAAGAGGTTTGTTCTTCTTCACAATAAACCCTAGCAAGGGTAGCGAATCTTCTAGAGACCATAAGAAAGCCACAAATTACTTAGTGTTCTTCACCAGCCCTCCTTGTAAAATGCACACTAATGTAGCAAAGATGATGTTGGATGATGAGTGTGAAAATAAAATGACAGCATTTTATTTGTATTCTGTAGTTCACTTGATTTTCACTTGTTGGGGCTGATTTGTCTTTTTGCTGCGGCGATTTATTCTTTCTTCTAGGCTGACTTGTCTTTTTTTCTTCAATCTTCTTTGGAACTTCTTCAATGCTATCTGCGACATCTTCAATGGTTGGCGTGTCTTCTTGGTTATTTCTTCTTCATAGAAAAGTTGTCTTTGTTCATGATCATCTCCTCATATGCCCTAATGTTGAATATACCGACACTAAGAAGTCCTAGACACTTCTTAGAGTCTATGTCGATTTAACATTAGGCTTGACTTGTATATTCCACAAGGGGATGAAAGCCTCTATCAAATAAACAAGTTAGACACTCTAATATAGAATAGACTCACTCCATTCTGGAACATGCAATGTGAGAGCACCCCAAGGCCCATCTCCACAGCATATGACCTGGGGGAAGCAATGCCCCTGCCCGGGCCATTCAACACTAGCCAAATTACATGGTCATTTCCTGTGAGTAAATGTATCATTCACTACTAGCCAGCCGTTTCCTGTGAGTGAATGTATCATTCACCACTAGCCAGCCATTTCCCGTAAGTGAACGTTTTCCCAGTGCTGCAACCTGGAGAAACATCAACATACTATGGGGCCAACTTTTGACGAGGAAATACAATATCCAATCCAGGATGTAGAATTTCAGATCTTTTGTAGATAATTTCTACCTAAAGGAAGTTTTTTTGTGCATATATATTTGAGAATTACCGCCCATGAGATCTGATCAATGTTCAACGCTGCACTCATTTTTTCTCTATCAAGCTACTAGGTTCATCTGTTGGTGCATGTCATATTGGTTTCATATCTCCTATTGACTTATTATTAGGTGCTTTCTATAAGCAATTGATTGTCACTACATGTTAGCAATTAAGCAATTGATCATAACAAGAAATTTAAATTATACAGCTCATACGATGTGAATGTGTTGATTATGTGTAGTCTTTGCTTATTATTCTCCAATCTCCAATCCCTGTTATAAGTAAACCTAGAGGAAGATTAAATTGCAATATTGGTATGATTTGATATTTCTATTTACACAAGCACTGCAAAATAAGTGTTGGAGCTGGCCACAAAATTAAGCTTCATTCATTCATCTCTGCACATCGACATTAATAAAATTTGTTACAAAGGTAATTTCTTCCAAAAGTTTCCATTTTACATAGGAGGCATTTTTTTAATCCCACATACACTTTGACAAGAGGAACCTAAATAGATGCAAAGTACTAAATATGTTTTATCTTAGAATTGAATATGTCCTTGTGAAATCTTGATGGCTTTGCTTCAAGTTCCTCTCCTAGAATATGTTTCATCTCAGAATTAACTATGTCATTGAGAAATCTTGATGGCTTTGCTTCAAGTTTCTCTCCTCCTATGATGTTTGATGCTGAAAATGTTATATACCTACACCAATTTATCACCATTAGAAAATAGTTCAAATGAAATTTAAATGAATTGTATCACAAAATAAGTTTACAACTTGCACAAGACTTACAGACGCTGGATTGCCCTTGTTACTCCTACATAGAACAGGCGATGCTCTTCACTCATGTTCTGACCAGACAATGGAAGCAAATCCTCTTGTAACCCAGTGATGAACACACAGTCAAACTCCAATCCCTTGGCAGCGTGAAGAGTCATAAGCTTTACAAAATCCTTGCCATTTTTACCCTAGCAAAAAACAAGACACCTTGGTTAAATATATTAGATAGACTTGTTAAACATGTCAAAATATGATTTTTTTATTCTGTTGCTTTGCTTTGCTTAAAGTGCTAACTCAGAAGCAAGGGAGAGTTTTCAAATAAAAAACAACTCAAGGGGATGTAAACACTATATGCTCTCTCACTATTAGAGGGCTAGTTAAAGCATGGAAGGAGATAAAACATGTGCTCCCATGGAAATTAGACTAGATTACTAAAGGCTTGCCAATCCCCAAAACTTTCATACTGTAGATCCCAATCATGAATAGGTCTTGTGAATACCAAACCAATAGATATCTTGCAGCATTGATCCAGTTTTAAGAGAATTAAAAGGTCCCAATCCAACAGTGAGAACTCGATGCCTTTAACTATCATTAATTCTCTATTTTTCAATTTGTTCTTACTTGAGAACCTAAAACGAAAACATCTTCCAAGCAATTGAATATTAAGTTTTAACAACTGCAAGGTTGCAATCCACTTAGAACAGCTTCACGTGTGCACACTAAGATGCCTAGTCACCCAGTTTTGACTTTAATGTAAACATGACAGACTGTCTCCACCTTACGAGCAATTTGAGAGCATATACTTAGAAGATACAACCAAAGAAAAGAAAAGAGTTCCAAATTCCAAACGTTTGATTCCCTTACCATCTCGTTCTTCTGATCAGATACAAAAGAAATTTCTTGGAGAAATGTAAGAAGGGCTGATTGCCCAGTTCCATAATTGTATACTGATGAATCTGCAATGGTCTTCAAACACCAACGTAGAAGTCTTAGAATTTCCCCATATGTATTTTATGAATTAAGATGCTACAAAGCACTAGATATTAAACTTGAAAATGTGCATTTTATCAGTGCCTTTTTCAAACATAAACTCTTGCTCAATTTGCTAGTGTTAATGACTGTAAAAGATGATAGAGCCCTCTGCAGTTTTCAGATGAATAACTAATTCTTGTCAGTAAATTTAAACTGGAGAAGATGAATCACTCATAGGTGCACAACACCAGAAAATAGAAGAAAGATACACAAGAAAGCATAATAAAGCAAGTATGCAAATATGAGAGGAAATAGACAGAACTTAGCACATGCTATACACTCTTTTCTATAGATTACAAATTATGGGAACAGTGATCAAAATTGACCATGTCTCCGATAAAATACAATAAAGTAGGTTAGTAATCAATTTAGATGAAGTCCCCCAAAAGCAACAAGGCTAAATTACAAAATAGCAAAGTACCATTATAATACATGTCAACACATTTCACTAGCCTAATTCTCATCGATTCCTTCCTGTTGAGAGGAAATTATTCCTGATTTCTGCTAAAGATGAGGAAAGTGCTGTGCAAATACTGAGTGGGACAGCCACTTGGGTTGAGTGGGAAAAATGCCTTTGTGGCCCACCATGTCAATAATAAATTATAATTTGATGACACCTAGTGGATATGGCGAGGATGTCAAGAATAGTATCTTTAGGAAGGGAAGGCTGAAAATCTAGAATCGTGGCCTCCGATTATGTGACTGGAACCGATTCCTCCAAGTAAGCTGGCTCATACATCGCTGACATTCACCTCATCATGGATACGAAGATAAGCTGGGAGGTCCAACTTAAGGCATTATGAGTCAAGACTCATTTTCTATATGATCCAGGAGGATCTCCACACTCAACAAACATGTCTTCATTTTTGCACAAACTATCCAAACAACAATGAGCTCACAGGGAGCTTTCCAACACAAGAGATCGAATGGATTTCGTATGTGAAAGATATGGCTTGTTGAATTTTCGGGACAAAAAGAAAAAATATCAAATAAAATGAAATGAAATGATTACTAAATATTTTGGAGCTATATGCTTTTGCATTTTTCCTCTCAATTGTAATAGGAAAGTATTGGAAGATCTATGTAGTATTCCAGTTTCCTAATCTAAGGGGAATGTTGAGATGTTCTCTCAGCCTATCCCTTGAATTGTGCCCAAATCTTAATTTAATGGATCTAGAGAGAGATTTTCTACTTGGAATTTTGAGATAGTTCTGAACAATGTACAACTATAGAAAGACCATTTGGTCTTTGAAGAGAGAGAATTTGTAATCTCTTTGGAAGAGAATAAGCAAGTAAGCCCCTTACTGAGAAAACTTTGTGAGCCCCATATTGGGAGAATGAGACACTTGATGTGAAAAGCTTTTTCTCTTGTAAAGGAGAGAACCAACCCCATATTGGGAGAATATTTCAGCCCTTTTTATAAAAGGAGAAGCCCTAACAAGCCCAGAGACAACCAAAATTTGGTAAACTCCACCATCAATATGGTTTGCATATTGTTCTTAAACACTTCTTATTTTAGTTTCAATTTTTGAATACTGAATTATACTACGAATTTTTAGGTTATTAATGGAAATTTGAGAAATCATTCAAGAAACTGAGCCAGTTTCGCTAATGCCCATTTCAGATCACTATATGATGGTGTAAGGTCCAACTTGTTGTGGATGTAAGGAAATCTGTAGGATTGTTTTCTTTTTTTCTTGGATCTTTTTGCATGATGGAGTATATTTATTTTTCACCAGGTTCTATAGCTTTAGGAAGCAAGAATTTTCCTTCCCTTCAAAGTTCCTTGGTACATGTGATTGTAGCTAATGATATTTCGGAGCCAGTTTCATCATTGTCAAATTATGACTTGTATTACCCCTTGACATGTACGGGTGACTTGATGATTGATGCCTTGTGATTTTGATCACATCTATTAGTTTCATAGATGCGATCTATGGTTTACCCATGGATATTTGCTAAAGGCACTTCCAACTTACTCAGATCAGTATTTTATGAGCCAAAGATCGACGAGGACTTTCAGTTGATACTGGTGTTATGACATTGCTATACTTGTTGACTCATGGGATATGGTTTCTTATGTACGGATGACCCTGAGGGGTCAATGGGATTGCTCTATAATGTCTCATGTATTTTAAATAGTTGTTTCATAGCTAAAGATGCACTGTAGCATGGTCCTAATTCTTCCTATAGATAAGTGGGTAACTGTAATGTCCTCTTCTGCTTAGCCATTGAGGACCAACCCGCTAACCTATGTGATTCCTGTGGGTTCGAGCGGGTACTGACAGTTAGGGAATCAACTAAAGACTGATGCCATCTACAAAAAATCTAGGGCATCAATATTATATCACCATTGGGTCGAAGAGGGCCACTGGAGACAAAGGCCACCAGCATGCATGACATCTAAGCATTATTTAATGATGCATGCACATGATTAAGTCTCCATGCGCATGCATGCAAGTCAACTACAAATTAGAAGTTAAAGTGACCTAATTAGGTCAAAAGTTAGGGTTTTCGCAGTTGAAAGTTATAAAAGAAAGATAAAGTGAATGGAGACTTTACTTTTGATTATTATATGATTTTGGAGCTCTTGAGTAGGAGCACAGCGTGCAACCACAGCAGTTGTGGTTGCAGACGACATCTTCGGCTAACGGGGTTTCGGCAGTGAGATATCTGCCCTAGTCTCATCCAGTGTAAACCATCCAGGTTCACCATCTGCTCTTCAATTTATTCATTCCTTTACAGTTATCCAGTATCCATCAGAGATTGTTTGCAAGGGCACGTGTGCAGCCGTAAGGGGGTTTTTAGCTGGAAAACCCCAAATCATTCGCTAGGTCCTTAGATCTCAGTTTACCTTCAAAACCCAGGCACCATTCTCATCATCGGTATCATACTGCAGTACCCGGTGATTATCAGATCCGGTCTTGCTCATCCAGAGTAGTTATCAGCAGTTTTGAGATCAGGGGGCGTGAGCAGCTAAACATCCAGATCAATTCTCTAGCTTGCCTAGAGACCTCGAACTTCCGCATGTGTCAGGCATCCTCTCCGGCACTAGAAGACTACTACTCCTGCGAATTCTCAGCTTCAACGCGTACCTCCTTCACTAAAAACGTGACCCTTAACTGATCTTGGGTACGTGCTGTTGGGGTATCACTAAAGGCAGAAAGTACCAGTTCATCTCCAGATCGGCTCTTGATGCATACATATTCTCTCAGGAGCATTTCAGCCAGCTTATCAGTGGTAAGTGTTACATTCTATCCTGCAAATCCTAACGCTAATTCCAACTATAAAATAGGGAAATTTTGGATGGTAGTTTGCATGCCCGGCTATTTCAGTAACTTTGCATAGAATTAGAAAATATCAGTATTTGGGACATTACAGTGGTATTAGAGCTATCTTCTTGGCCAGCTGTGGACTTAAGAAATGAGAAATAGATGAATACAGAAGATGACACTTTTGTAACCTATAGGAAAAGAAGGAGTAGGTACACAAAGGAATTTGAGGATATCCAACTAGAAGATACCAACTCAGATATGGACCCAACAGGTATACACTCTGACAAGGGAAAAGGAACGGGAGAAGATGTGGACAGGATGGAGTTTCGCAACCTAGTATCTGCATTGCAAGACTTAGCCAAAGGGCAAAAGATGTACATAATGCAATCAACAGATTATCGGGGAAACCAGAACCAAGTAACAGTAGTACACCTCCTTCATCAGTAGATAGAGGGTCTACAAGTAGCAGTGGGAAGGTTGCATACACCAATATACAAAATACACCCCACATATATACCAGGCCTTCCAACAGGCCTACTATGCCTCACCTCTTGGCAGATGCAGTAGGAGGTCCAGTCATGCAGGTAGAACCTACTGAACCCTTTGGGGCTTATTTGCAAGAATACAGGGACTCAGGAGATGAATTCCATTCAACCATTACTTTCTCAGATTTTTGCAACATGAAAAGCAGGAACAGGCCAAGAGGGTTCAATAGAGCATTCAATCAGAATTTTGAGTTGCAACGCACATTGGGGAGACTGACTATCCCCAACTTTGATGGGGCATCCAGTTGTTCAGCCAAGATTTGGGTACATAAGTTAGACACCTACTTCCAACTTAACCCCATGACAGAGACAGATGCAATCAAGTTGGCTACTTTACATTTAGACGGGGAAGCACATGAGTGGTGGTACCACAGGCTGGTGACATTGGGTCACAACACTATTACTTCCTATAGTGAGTTGACTCAAAGGCTCATGGAGCGCTTTGATAAGAAGGACCCTAAGATTCATTTTAGGGATATTCTGCAGCTCAAGTAGACAGGCAGTGCCGAGACATTTATATCCGAATTCCAGAGAGTTTCAGTTATGGTATCTGACATATCAGAGAGTTGGTTGATTATGCTATTTACGGAGGCACTATCCGAGCCACTCCGCGGATGGGTGAAGGCCTACAGGCCAATTGCTTTGTAAGATGTTATGAGTAGGACTCTGGACCTACAAGATTCTATACCAAAGAACATGCAGCCACAAAAAACTACCAGTCTCCCGAAAAACAAGGAAAAACCTATCAATCTTCTAGAAAATAGGGAAAGGATAATCCCACAGAGGGAATGGTTGAACGAGGACACACGACAAGACTTGAGAAGGAAGAACTTATGTTTTTCTTGCAAAGAACCTTGGGTACCAGGCCACAAATGTATGGGTAAAGGGAAAGTACACCTCATTGAGGTACTTCCAAATAGCAGTGAGGAAGACGAGTCAGAGTAGAAACCGGATGGAGAACTACACAGTACAGAATTGGAACAATTGCCACAGAGAGCCACTATTGCTACCCTCACAGGAGTCCCCACCTTCCATACTATTAGGATCAAGGGAAGTATCCAGGGACATCATGCCATTTCTTTGATTGATGGTGGGGCCACCCACAACTTTATAGATGCCTCTTGGGTAGAGAGGAAAAGATTTCCCACTGAGGACTTTGAGGGCTTTACCATTGTCATGGCTGGCAATCACAGGATGAAATGCACATGGAGGATACCTCAGTTACAGGTACAACTTGGGAATTATACATTGGTGGACGACTTTTATGTGGTAGATGTGCCAGACACGAGCATTGTTTTGGGAGTACAATGGCTGTACTCAATTGGGAAATACTCAACCAACTACCAAACATTAGAGATAGAGTTCCTGGCACCAGATGGGAAGAGGGTAGTCCTAAGGGGAATGTCGAATGAAGCTTCAGGGTCAGCCACAGCAAAGGGGATTACCACCTTATTCAGGCATGAGGACAAGACTCGCACAAGGAAATGGCCAACTCCAACACATAAGAAGTCAAGGAAGGAACAGTGGTGTGCGAAGGGCTTTCTAGGTAGACCTCTACACAAAGGTAGGATGAGCCATAAGGGATTTGGACAAGGAGCCAAAACTCGCATGTTTGATCCTCACAGGTATCCCAGAAGATATAAGGAGGGAATACAGAGCAGGGGTGAAAAGAAACACCAATTCGAAGGAAACTAAGGGCCACCCAGCAATGGAATAAACTGGTTGATAAAAATGGACAAGAAGAGACGGGGACAAATGATTCGGTATATTGGTCGGAGATTGCTTGAGGACAAGCAATTTCGAGTGGGGAGGATTGTAATGTTCTCTTCTTCTTAGGCATTGAGGACCAACCTGCTAACCTATGTGATTCCTATGGGTTCGAGTGGGTACTGACAGTTAGGGAATCAACTGAAGACTTATGCCATCTACAGAAAATCTAGGGCATCAATATTATATCACCATTGGGTCGAAGAGGGCCACCGGCATGCATGACATCTAAGCATTATTTAATGATGCATGCACCCGATTAAGTCTCCATGCGCATGCATGCAAGTCAACTGCAAATTAGAAGTTAAAGTGACCTAATTAGGTCAAAAGTTAGGGTTTTCGCAATTGAAAGTTATAAAAGAAAGATAAAGTGAATGGAGACTTTACTTTTGATTATTATATGATTTTGAAGCTCTTGAGTAGCAGCACAGCGTGCGGCCACAACAGTTGGGGTTGAAGACGACGTCTTCGGCTAACGGGGTTTCGACAGTGAGATATCTGCCCTAGTCGCATCCAGGGTAAACCATCCAGGTTCACCATCTGCTCTTCAATTTATTCATTCCTTTACAGTTATCCAGTATCCATCAGAGATTGTTTGCAGGGGCATGTGTGCAGCCATAAGGGGGTTTTTAGCTAGAAAACCCCAAATCATTCGTTGGGTCCTCAAATCTCAGTTTACCTTTAGAACCCAAGCACCATTCTCATCATCAGTATCATACTGCAGTACCCGGTGATTATCAGATCCGGTCTTGCTCATCCGAAGCAGTGATCAGCAATTTCAGGATCAGGGGGCATGAGTAGCTAAACATACAGATCAATTCTCTAGCCTACCTAGAGACCTCAAAACTTTCGCATGTGTCAGGCATCCTCTCCGACACTAGAAGACTACCACTCCTGCAAATTCTCGGCTTCAACGGGTACCTCTTTCACTGAAAACGTCACCCTTAGTTGATCTTGGGTACGTGTTGCTCGGGTATCAGCAGAGGCAAAAAGTACCAGTTCATCTCTAGATCGGCTCTTGATGCATACATATTCTCTCGAGAGCATTTTAGCCAGCTTATCAATGGTAAGTGTTACATTCTATCCTACAAACCCTAACCCTAATTCCAACTATAAAATACGGAAATTTTGCATGGCAGTTTGCATGCCCGTCTATTTCAGTAACTTTGCATAGAATTAGAAAGTATCAGTATTTGGGATATTACAGTAACCTTGTGAGTCAAGTCTATCCTTAGGGATTTAGGTAGGTGTAACACTCATTTCATGTCATTTCACATTTTTTACCTAGTCATTTTTCATGCTTTGTCATTTCACTAGCCCTTTCACCCATTTCCATCATGTCCCCCTTTCATAATTAACTTGTCATATGTTATGTTTCGAGGTCACGATATTATTCCCATGTATGAATGCATGCACAAAGTTAAAATAGTCAAAGTACTCTAAGGTTGATGCAGCTAATTTATAAATGTAATTAATATATGTGAACAATGCCTCCTTGCAAAAAGACAGGTTCCCTGTTTATCAGGTTATCAAATCCAAATCTAAAGCAAAGGGACTAAGCCAAAAAGGCTAATAAAAATATTAAAAAATAAAATAAACGGAATGCAAAAAAGAGGTGCAAGGAAAGTGTAACACAAGAAAAGCGCTCCCTTCAAAGGCATAGGTGGATGAAAAATCTATAACCCGTAAGTCTTGAAAAGCTGAAGGGTAGACCTAATATTCACTAACATTTATATGACGGTCAATTTGTGAACACCTTCTTCTTAATGCCACATTCACTTCATCACTATCACCTCACTTAGAAACTCAGAAATGCACCTTGTCTCGGGGGTCTAACATGTAATAGGGATTCAATTATGGTCACACCATGGTAAGTCTAAGGTTAATTTGATAATTAATGAAAACAATTATTGAGTTATTAGAAAAAGGCACTTGCTAACCTTTTCATGTTAATGGTTTACATATTAAGTGTATTTTTCCTAAGTCATGCGTTGTTGGGGCTTCCTGGAACTAGTGCCCTAGCACATCTACATATCTAACACTTGGTTGAGATATTTGTTAATGGCTTTATAGCACCTCCCCCCCCGCTTGATTATGCACCCTCCTTCATGCACACATGGGAGTCTTGAGGCACAAGGCACATGTGAATGTTTCTACCATTTGGATGACTTATCATGAGATTTGACCCTTGTTGGACCATTGACATTGATTATGAGGAGTTTGTTACACATCTTGTCAACTTTTTATCCTCTCATTGATGGGATGTGCCACACCTTTGATGGACTTAGTTGCATGATGAGTGGAGTGCTCTAGTGCTTTTGACCTCTATTTGACTATGGAGGCAAGTGGCATCTTCTTGGAGTGCAACGTTCCACCTATTGAGACATTTTCACATTTTTTGACCTTGTCAATGGTGTGCCACGCATATGAGGATTCTCATGTGCCACATGTGCCACATTCATGTATTGGATTTCACCCTTTTAACCTTGTTAATCAGACTGATCCTCCTTTTAGTATTACTTATCTCTCATCCATTATTTCTCCATGGATACAAGTGCAACCCCTACTATTTTTGAATAATTGGTTAGATGTGGATGAATAGGTGGCATAACAACACACTTATTAAATGATTTTTTTTTACCATATGACGAGGAGGTTAGGGTTTTAGTATTTTTTACTATGTCATAAGGACGATTTATTATTTTTCTATTGAGGAGTTAGTTATTCTCGACTCTCTCTTCCTATATAAGAAACACTTCTCTCATTGTAACCTTGGCTAGAACTTGTGGAGAAGAGAAATCCTCTTGTTATTTGCTTATTATTCTTTGTGTAGAGGATTGGGTTAATATTGGAGAAGCTAGTTGAAGTTATTGGTGCTTGAAGTTGATCATGGATGTCTTCTAGAAATGTTGATCTTGGATAATAGGTGGATAAACTCTTTACTTGCTTTCTATTCTTGTCAATTTTTTCATTACTAGTTAGCATGCACTATACATTTGATGTGTGTTACTAGTAGTTTCTCTTTGGCAAGGTTTTCTTTGCAAGAACAATGGGAATTCAGATCTTGAATTCTCCTTTTGGATAGTTGAAGGAATTGTATTGGCTATCAAAGACCAAAACAAGGGTTTGAACTCATCAACCTCTTATACCCTTTGATTACCAAACCTCCACAATTTTTCTTTATGATGCCATTGCCCTTTCTCTAAAGCAACTAGGCCCTAGTCACATAATTTTAGCCATGTTAATTTTAATTTTAAAAGATGAAGACTATATGTCAAAGATGATGAAAAGCTTCCAATGATTTATAGATGTATCACCCTGATGATGTTGAAGATGCTGTCTCTCCTTCTACTGCTGTTGTTGTTGTTGTAGAATACCCATCTCGTTAAGCAGGGGTGTTGAATTATTGTAACTTCGAAGAATATTCTAAATGCATTTTGTTGCCGCCTAATTCACACTTTAGGAACAGGAAAGTCACAACCTGCTATGTGTGTCCTTGGGGGCAAGCGAGAGCTGGGGACCACTGTCACCACAGTCTACCAACTCCTTCGTTTAGGCCAAAACAAAACAGAGCCAAGGGGGGTAGTCCCTACAGGGAAATATTCCTAAGTTTATTAACTATTAGTTAAAGGGATTTTTTATTAAGATTGTGAGGCTAAGACTTTATATTACCTAAGGAATGACAAGCATCATGCAAATGCAAAGATTTCCTTTTAATGACAAGCAGACCTTGAGATAAATGAAGACTAGTGCCTATTAACAAAATGGAGTCTAAAGATAAATTACAACTTTACAAATTTACAAGTAAAATTGAAATCTAAATTAATTAACCCACAGTTTAGGTGTTATCCCAATCAAACCAGGTTACAATATGGACAAATGAATACTATGAACAATATGAACAATAATGAGTGAGCAGTTAAGCAGTATCCATAGTTGTATCAGATGTTATGAACATATTGCATAAATGAAACAATTATTAAGCTATTACCCAAAAATGTTGAAACGAAATGAATCAACTGTGTTACACAAGATCTACAGATTACTAAACAAAGTGATTACTGAATCAAATGAATTAAAGATGCCACCACAAGAGCTTGTGAAACTGAAAGGAAATACTTGTAACTGAAAAGTGAAAAGCTTGCAGTGAAATAAAATGTGAAAGTGATTGCAGTAAAAACCTTGAACAGCAAGGCAAAGATAAATAGCAGTGACCTGTGTTTGTAGGACGTTTTGCAATGTCTCTTATAAATTTTAATAAATTTTATTAGAGTTTTTCCTCTTGAAGTTTAGTTTTCGAACCGGTGGTGTGACTACCCCAATCTAGTACTTTTCAAGTCAAAGAGAGAATGCTGGTGCGCTCAACAAAGTGGGAGCAAAGCCCACCAGTAGCTCCCAGGTCAAACCCCAATGGCCCGGTGCTCAACAAGGAGGACGTAGAACGCCTAGAGACCCCCCACGGTTTTCTACCCCAAGTCGCCTCCGAGTCACTGTTTTTAATCAACAGGAAAAATAGCCAGATGGATGCCTATTAAACTAAGACTCCTCTATCCCCTATCGTATCTCGTGAGTACCCCGAAGGGTGATAACCGAGTAGAGGAACAGGGGCTAGTGAAGTTGTTGTTGGTTAATTTTAAAGGTAAATTTTAATCTTAGTGATTAGCATGCAAGGTAAATTTTAAACTATCAACAAGATCAACCAAGTGGTATCCCTTATGGCAGGTGCTGGTACTTGATCTTGGACTGAAAAATAAAGTGTGAGGGTTTGTAGCAAAAAAAAGTGTTGTTTTAATTAAGCTAAGCCACCACTTCTCCTGCTTTTCATACCCAACTTGAAGTCCCTAAAGGGAGATGACAAGTGGATAGAGGATACACCGGATAGGTGGGTTGTATGATTACCCCTTTAATAGAAAATAAAGTTTAAATTTTACTACTTTGAACAGAAGAGGAAAATGCAGTTAGCTAAAACAGTACCTAACCGCACAACAATCTCTGTTACAGAGATGGTGGTCTGTAACAGAGAATGGTGGGTAAACAGAAGTAACAAAATTAACAAATCCTAACCGCACAACAATCTCTGTAACAGAGATGGTGGTCTGTCACAAAGATAGGTGGGTAAACAGAAAAATAACTTGCAATAAAATAAATCAAAGCAGCTATCTCTACACTACTCATATACAGATTTACAGCAGAGAATATCCCAAAGAGAACTTCTCTTTTGGGGTTTACAATCCTTTAGAAGAGAAGAAGAAGTGTAGTTTAGGGCCTCTTTTGGACCAAATTTTTCTAGGTTTTTTCTGGGCAATTTAGGGTAACATAACCCCCTCTTTTTGTGCATAAACTTGCAAAAAACCAGCAACTTTAATTGCTGGAAATTACTGCAGAAAACTAAAACAGAAAGTTAGCATAAACTAGTGTAAAACCCAGAAAATTTACAGCAAAGTCTGAACTTTAAAAAATGGAAAAACTGAAATTTTAATGGTTAAAAATGAACGTTTTTAGGCTGAAAATGACTTATAAACAGTAGATTTAAAACCTTATACTAATATATATTGGGTGAGAGCCCTAAAACAAGGGTTATATTCACTATATAGTGAATAAAACCCAGTTTCAGGATAGGAAAAGAAAAATGGCCGAAAATGAAATTTTGAGAAAAAGAAAACCCTTGGGGGATGTCCTTGGCTTGGAAAACCTATAAATAAACTTATGAAAGAGCTGCAAAATGTAAGCAAAGAGGTGAGTACCCAATAAATCTACCAAAATATTTTGATAAATCTTATTAAATCACTCACAAATGGAAGCAGAAATACTTCTACTTACAAATCCCTCCACAAAATACTTTGTGGAGAGCTATCTAAGCTAATACAAATGCAAATCAAATAAGTACATATGCAAGTTACCTCACCAAAAGATGCATAAAATGTAGAATGACGGCACAATATCCTTCCAAAGCTTTCTTCTATTATAGCCCAACTAGGGCAAGATTCAATACAAAAAAAATAGCAAGAGGCTTGGGCCAAATGCTTGAGAGAATATGAGAGGAGAATGGGGAAAGATTTCAGCAGCATAACAATAGCATGAGAGATGTTGTGAAATGAGGGAGTGAGACCCCCATTATATAGTTGAGGAACAACCCCAACCCCTTGAAGATCAACGGCCAAGATTAGATCTAGATCTAGATTAGATCTCCACCACTAGATCTAGATATTTGACTTTGCACCCATCTCAACCATTCTACACCCTTAGATTACTTTTCAATCCATGGCTTAGGTGCTTGATCCATGTCTTAATGCATCTACACCCTTAGATTACTTTTCAATCCATGGCTTAGGTGCTTGATCCATGTCTTAATGCATCTACACCCTTAGATCTAAGGTTTTGACCAAGTGCTCCTTTGAGATTAGTTTTGTGGGCCCCCAAGCTAGGCGCCTCCTCCACAAGTAGTGCCCTCCTCCAAGTTTGACGCCCTCCTCCAAATGTGGGCGTCTGCCTCTAAATGTGGCGCCCTCTATCTTTATGTGACGCCCCTCTAAATGTGGTAGCGCCCTCTAAATGTGGTAGGGCCCCTTATTTCATGTGACGCCCTCCTAAATGGGTAGTGCCTCCTCTATATGTGGTAGCACCTCCATATTTGGTGAGGGTTTAAACCACTCCAAACATTTACTTGGACCACCTCTAAACTTGGCTTTGACTTGATTCTTTGCTCCAAAATAGATATCTAACCTTTAGACTTAGGCTAAATATAATATTTCACCTTCATTTAATTTTTTCAATTTAATTTTTAAATTTTTCCCATTTTTGACTTAGGAAAAATTAAAAATAACTCAAAAAAATCATATCTTGGCCATGGCGGGGTGGAAAAATTTGAAATAAATTTTCCTATGCTTAACAACCCCCAAACAAAATTACCATGGCATTATTTGATTTTTTTCTTCAAAATTAAATAATATGAATTTTTGACTTAAGGGAAATTAGTTAATTCCCTAGGAAAAATAGACCTTGCTTAGCCAAAAATGGTTTATCTCCTCAACCCCTTATCAGAATGACATGGGACTCGAAGCAGTGGCTTAGGGGGTTTCATAGCATTTTACCTTGCATTCATAGCCCCTATTACAAAGTGCCAGTGCTTGAGCAATTATATTATTACATCAAAACCTAGTTAATTAACCACCAAGGGGTGAAATTAATTAACTAGAAAAAATAAATAAAAATACAACATAACGAAACTCCGCAAGACTCTATACAAATGTCTAGCATGGTCATGAACAACATTTTGAAGCCTTAGCCACCTCATGGACTTGACTGTTAGAACGCCCGTCACCACTTTGGAGGACTTTGAGTAAAAAACCTAACCAATTAAAATCGTTTAAACAACAAGATTAATTGGAAAGGAAAAAAACACTCGATGAGGGGACTTCCCTAACAACCAGTTCCATGGTGTGGCATCCATATCATATGACCCATACTTAGCACATAGAATTACATTAATTTTCCCACGCAAGGGAGCGGACATTTCGTTTTACAAAGGGGCAATTGCCTTGCAGAAGTGAAAAATCCTTAGATTTTTCCAAGGTACAATTTCTACAATTATGTACATCTTTATGTACATGAAGTTGCCACCTAGTCGAAATAGGTGGGCAACACATTTTATTTTAATGATGGAACCTTTCGGAGATGTTATTATTCCTCCGTCAGGATGATATTATTGTATTAGGTCAGTAGAGAGTCATGAGGAAAACCCTCCGTTGTAAGTCAGGTCATTAGCACCCTCCTAAATATAATAGTAAGTTGTTTTGAGTCCTCCTAGAGAAGTCGGCCCAATCAAGTTTAGTAGGGCCGACTTAGTTGAGTGAAAAGTTAAGTGAGAGGAAGAATATAAATAGAGAGAGGCGCTCGCTCCTCATTTGAAACACACAGACACACACTTGTGTAGAGCATGAGAGAGAGAGAGAGTTTTATCTACAAGGAGGAGAAGGACCAGTCTGAGGTTTTATCTTTTATCTTTTTGATCATCTATATTGAGGAAGCTTTTCTTCCTGGGTTTTTCCCTTTAAGGTTTTCCTAGGGTAAATCTATGTTGATCTTGTGATACTGTTTCTTTCAGTGATCCTGTATATGCTATTGTTGTGAAATTGAATTGAATGTTGATAATCTAGCTTAGCATATAGAATCTTAACAATCTCCTCACTCCTTCTCAGAGTGATCGAGAGAACGTACTGGCCTTTCTATCCCATCTCAAGATGAGAGATCTCCTCACACCTCGAAGTGATCGGAAGAATGTATGGTATACGTATAATCATCCAGCTCTCCTAGCGAGGGATATAATCATGGAATCAATCTCCCCACCCCATCGTAGAGTGTCAAGAAGTAAAGTCAACCTTCCCTCTTACCAAGGGAGTCAATCATGGGACCAATCTCCTCACTCCTCTCAGAGTGATCGAGAGAAAATACTGAAATATCAATGAGGGAGTTAACATAAAACTAATCTACCCACTCCTTCACGAAGTTATGGTCCCATCTTGAACTTGCATACATTTCAGCTAGTAGAGGCATCAAATATATCGAGGAAGACATATCCACTCCTGCCCTATTCTAGATATGAAATGCAAATACATAATAAAACATCACTGAAATCATGTACCTGAGAGAGAGTATCAATAGGCTAGTTTCTCCACCCCATCTAAGGGTGTCCGAGAATCCTCCATTTGTGCTGGAGCGTTCTGCTCCGTCTGCATCTGAGCATCCTACTCCCTTTCCGAGGAGTCCATAAATACAATGCAAGTATCCATCCTAGTGACGACCAGGTACATCAAGGATCCTTCAACTGTCTTGTTTCGATCAAGACAACAATGCCATCAGTGTAGACGCAGTCATCATGCTCAAGTTGCTTAGTATCTCAATTGTGCTCTTCCTTGACTTAGGAAGACTTCATCAGGTTTCACACCATCATATGCAATAGGCCAAGATCCTCATCTTGAGGGATAACTCCCTCTGTCTCCACGAAAATTGGTTGAGTAACTTTCGTCCTCCAGAATCTATCTACAATGACTCTGACCGGAAAGTAACTGCTTTCCATAATCGTCGAAGAGATGAGCATCTATAGCAGAGAGACCGACATCAAAATTTTTGTTATCACAACCCAGTTTCAATTTCAATCACTGCATATGGTTTAATGCCCAAACCCCATCATGCATGTACATTTAAAAAATTAAAATTTTACTGTAAACTTGAAACACATGAGATATTTTTTCAACTTTTCAACTCTGAAAATTTTTGAAAACCCTACTTTTATTACTCAAAAAAAATACTAGTCAACACATGAATATTTAAAGACTCGAATTTTGACCAAAACGATCTAGGAAAAACCTTGAAGGGAAAACCTGTTCTTCAGAGAGATTTTTATTTCTTCAGAGACAATTTCAATCAACAAATTACAATAGTACTTATCTCATTTTCATAGTGAAAACCATGCAAGAAACCCACTGACCAATTGTTATACGAATCCCTCAATTTCAGGGCCACATGTGTGAATGTGTGGATGCCTTGATTCCTGTCCTTGCATGTTTCCTTGAAATATGTGTTGTACGGATGCCACAAAAGCTGTGCCCTTCAACTTGATTTCTATGTTGTACAGATCTGTACAGTCTACATTAATTGTTGTACGACTGCATTGGAATTCGTGCCATTTTGCTGGTAAAATTGTCTAGAAAATCGTGCCCTTCTTTCTCTTCCTGTTTCTTGGAACTTGTGCAAAGGTTTTCTCTCTAATTTTTCTCTTCTCTCCAAAACCTCTCTCTTTGGAATGTGAACAATGAATTAGGTTTTCCTTTCCCAATCCTTTTTGTTTGAGTAACTTCCATCTCCAAATCAATGGATTAGATTAAAAGCCAACTAAATAAGATCTAGGGCCCATCTCATTTCCTCATTAAAAATTGCTTTTTACATATTAAATGAGATTTTAATGTACACCCACCTTTTAATTCTCATAAAGTCACTTTTAAAATAAATATAACTCAAACTTACCTTAAAAGGTCACTTTGTTAAATAAAGTCATTCTCACATTTTAAATAAGCTAGGGACCACTCTTTTTAAAGTGTCCTTGTCCACCCCAAGGCATGAATGGAAAGACACTTCCTAGGTAAAATTTCAACACTCCCTCTTATCGAGGAAGGTGTTTTTCACAATCCCCATCTTGTCTCAGAAATGAATGTGCTTCCCTCTTCCCAAAGGCTTCATGAGAATGTCTGCTACTTGCTCATCGGTAGAAATGTACTGCAACTCAACAACTCCTCTCTGAACATAGTCTCCGATGAAGTGGTATCTAATCTCTATGTGCTTTGACCTGTCATTAAACACGAGATTCTCAGAGATCCTGATGCAACTCTAATTGTCACAATGAATAATAGTAGGCCTCACCTCCTGACCAAATAAGTCTCCCATCAACTTGCGAAGCCACAATGCCTCGCAACTAGTCTAACTAGCTTCCATGTACTCAGACTCTGCAAAACTCAACGCAACAGACTTTTCTTTCCGATAGAACCACGACACAACTGCTGAGCCCAAACTGAAACAACAATCGAAAGTGGTCTTCCGTTCTGAGGCACTGCCTTCCCAATCTAAATCCGTGAAACCAAACAAGCCCACTCCACCTGACCCCCTATAGTCCAGACCATAGTCTACAGTCCCAACAAGGTATCTCAAAATGTGTTTTGCAGTTTGCCCAGTGCACTGTCTTGGGTTCCACCATGAACTGACTGAGAGTGTTCACAGCAAAACTCATATCTGGTCTACGGTTGACCAAATACATCAGCGAATCAATAAGTTGAGGAAACAAAGTAGGATCCAACAACTCTCTCTCAGAAGCATGAATCTTCTTCCAGTTGGTGATCATGGGTGTGGACATGGGTCGGCACTGTTAAAGTTAGTGCAGCTGCGAGACCCATTCTCAGAGAATGGTTTCCTAGTCAGTTGACTAGGACAGAGTAAGACCCAAGAAAGTACCCCAGGGCCCCCAGTGGTCTCCTGGGGTTCTTGGTCTAGGACCAGTTAGGTTGATGCCATGGCAAAGCCCCTAGCATGTGGCTAGGGCCCCTATGTGCCTCTAGGGTATTCTGGTCTAAGACCAGAGACGCGATGTCCAAGTAGATCCTGCAAATACAGGCAGAGACATATTTTTGGTCTGGAACCAAGGACACGATGTCCAAGAAAGTCCTGCAAGCAGTTGATCAATTTTCAGTGAGAGACAAAAACTCAGCTTAGTACTGAGAACCATTCTGCGAGAGAATGGAGGACCCGGTTAGGGTCCAGGGATTGATCAACTTGATTTAGTGTGAGAATGAAACTCAACCCAACGCTAAAAGCCATTCATTAAGAATGGAAGATAATGATGTCCCCTCTCCTAATGGGTTATTGCTAGGTTGATTCTCAAGGGACTGGCCACCCCTTGACGATATCCCTAGTACCTAACCCTTAGGAGCCGTGTCAAGGACAAAAGGATTGTACCATCCATTTGGATCTTCCCCCTTATACAGTGATGACAAAATATATAAAACTATGTACCTTGAGAGAGAAAAGTCTTTGGTCTTGTTTATCCTATTTGAATGATTGTCCACCTTTACGGTTCACCTTGATCTTGTGGTTGTTGACTATGGGTCCTATTCATACTTGGTCCTAGCAACCTCACTTATGTGAACTTTTGATTATGATGACTCCTACTTTTGGAGTGTATTTACCTAATGGTTTATTAAAGACCATTGGACCATATATTGTTATGGTTACCTTATGTTTTGGACCCTTGACCCATTTGTAGTTTTGGACTATTTACTTTATATTGGACCTATGGACTTTCACTTTATGACTTTATTTAAATTTATTATTTTATAGTTATATTAATCAAATCTTTATGATTTTATTAATAAAGACTTGTGAACCATTAAAGTCTTATAGCCTTATGTCATGATTGCTTTTTGGTTTTATTTTTATATTATGTTTTTATTTTGACCACTTTCCAATTCCTAAGTTATGCTAAATATTTGGACTACCCTTATTAGTTCTTTCTTTTGGATCAATTTACATACTTTTTGGTTTTAATGGTTTTATTATAATAAAACCTTCGGACTTTATTATTTCATAAAGCTTTCCGTTTACTTGTGGTCCAGCTAATTTTTATTTAGTTTTTAACTTGTCCTAACCTATATATATATAAACAAAAGCGCTTACTTTGATCATCCATTAATCCTTCGTGATTTTTCTTCATGTGGTTGTCTACGGTGATCTCTGCGATTTGAAGTGTTGTGGTGACCTTTGTGAGTTTTCCTCATGGGATCTGCATGGTTTACCTCTGCGCTTTTATCTTTCAGAGGATCTGTTTGATCCATAGTTTTAAAAAACGGAATCGGTCGAGGGTCAACTCGGAATCGGAATCGGAATCGGTAATGAATCGGTCATAAATCGGCCGATTTCAATTTAATGAATCGGTTTGCTAAAAAATACATCAAATATTTAGGAGCCAGATGGATGACATAGAGCTGCTAATTTCTGAATGATTTCATATCTAAAGCATTTATTATAACTAAGAACTATATGTCAGCCTGCAAAATGTGTAATCAACTAATCATGGCCTATTGTAAAAATGAGGGCACCATTAGATATTTTGCAGCTATGAAAATCTCAGGTTTATTTCACGCTGTTCTGTTACTAATATGGGTCCTCAGAAGTTTGAATCCTAGCATTCTTACAAAGTACAAACATATAGCAGATCGAAGCCAGCATCAGTAATATTTCCAGCCAAAAAAGTGATGTATCCAGTCAGCATTTTAAAGATAAAGTAGGCCGACTTGTCCCTAATGGAATTCCCAAGGCTGATCTGTGCTCATTTTAATCATAACTCGTAAATATATATAGTTCAGGGGTGTTTTTTTTTTCATTCTGTGGCAGATCTATGCTTTTGAGGAGATAAAGGGACCAAGCCTGTTTTCATTTTCAAGTTTTAAGACAGTTGTAGCAGAGATATTGTCTGTCTTGTCCCTTCCTTTATGTTCCCAATCTACAGAGCAGCATAGGAGCAGACTTTGAGGCCTCGTACACATATTTTGATGTCACTGCCAGCTTGCTAACAGCCACCTAAGAGAATTTGCATGCTTGATAACATTCACATGAGATCTAACTGATAGAAGACCTTTCATTCTCTATTATTGTTCTCCAGATTTGTGCAATTTCTTGTACAGAACCTCATGTTTGATAGGATAGGTTAGGAGTTAGGGAACCATTAGGTTAGTAAACATTTATAAAAAAAATAAAAAATAACTAAAAAATAAAAAAATTTGCCTTTTTCCAAACCGGACCGGTCAGGCTCGAACTCGGCCGGTTGGACCGGTTAGTTACCGAACCGAACCGGTTTGGTACCAAACTGGCCGGTTCGATAACTAACCGGTCCCCGATCCGATTAACCTGCCGGTTTGAACCGGTGAACCGGCCGGTTCCGGTTCCAATTTAACCGATTTTTAATACTATGGTTTGATCTCTCAGTGATTTGACTTCTGCGATTTGTTTATTGACCAGCTAGGTTTTTCTCTCCATCGTTTTTTTCTTTCACGGGTTGTTTTCCTTTACGAGCTATCTGTCATTTTGTTCACGAGGTTTTCTTTGCTGGCTGCTTGTGTTTTTCCTTCTATGTGGCTGCCGACATTGATCTGAGTTTTTTTTTTTTTTTTTAATATATCGGCTGCTACCTGCACGAGACTCCACTGATTCGCATTTATTTTGTTTGCCAGCTCCAACTGTTGGCTGCCGGTACCTTCCTAGCGTGATCCCTCCACCCTCTATCTGATCCACAAATTTGATAGCTCGTGGCTATCCCTGCATACTTAGTCTACTCGACGAACTGGGTTATCCGAAGCAGACTCCAAGATCTTCTAGCTACCGTGATGGTATATATTGATTGCTACATTATCAGTAGCATGACTGCGAATTTGATTGAAGGTCTATTTACTTCTACCTGAACTCTATCTCTCTCTCTCAAGGTATGTATATGGTTTAACCAAGTTTGACTTGTCCTTTCAGTGACAAGATCAAACTCAGAATTTTCTGAGTATAAGGCGGATCCAATAATGTTTATGATTCTCTAACTTAGTAATATTGTGTAGTTTATTTGAGAATTATTTTCTATACATGTTATTTATTATTTTTATGTACATGACATTCCATGAAACATATCAATGATCAACTTTAACGCAGTGACCAGCAGAGCGTTAAGTTGGAATTTATGTTGCTATGTTTTATCACAATTTAATTTTTACTTCAGTTTCTATATGTTCATGTATTGAAGTTTATTACTGCTATTAAAATTCATCTAACTTGTAAAATTCAACATGCACTCCATCCAAAATCTCTTCAGAACATCTGCAACATATTTTCTTTGCCCTGCGAAAACATGTCCATCCTCCTGGCACACCTCCATGTCTAAATAGTAATGCATCAACCTAAGGTCAGTCATCTCAAAGACTGAAGCAAGATCTTTCTTGCATGCCTCAATGAATTGCTCTCCTCCTGTAATGAAAAAATCATCAACATATAACAGAAGAATGAGGGGAACACCTCCAACCACAATGAAGTATAGGTTGGGATCAACCTCGCTCTTCTGAAACCCAATTGAAAGCAGATAAGAATCAATCCTCGAGTATCAAGCCCGAGGGGCTTGCTTCAGACCATATAAGGCCTTTTTCATCCTGCATACATAAGACTCCCTCTCATGAATCTCAAAACCCTGTGGTTGCTCTAGATATACCTCCTCCTGTAGAAGACCGTTGAGGAAAGCGGTCTTCATATCCATCTAATGAATCCTCCAACCCATTTCTGCAATAATGGAGATCATTGCTTTGATCGAAGAAAATCTAGCAACCAACACAAAGGTCTCATCATAATCAACTCCCTCTATTGATGAAAACCCATGCGCTACAAATCGATCTTTGTACTTTTCGATGCTGCCATCCGCAACATGCTTGATTTTATAGAGCCACTTGGAAGTCACAACTGACTTCCCCTCTGGTCTTGGAACCACATCTCACACACCATTCTTCATGATGGAATTGTACTCTTCCATCATGGCATCTCTCCAAACCAGATGTGTGGATGCCTCCTCATAAGTAGTAGGCTCAAACTCACGCAAGCTGGTCACCTGTTCCATATAACTGGAAAATCTCCCTGATGCCCTTCTCTCTCTAACCTCCCTCCTGGGTGACCCCACAGACTCCTCTGCTTCCTTTAGAAGCTGCTTAAGCCAACTTGGCTTTCTCTTTTTGGAAGTAGGATCCTGTGGCAAACCCTTCTCTACATCCTCATCAGACGAATGTCTCCCTGAAGAAGTACCTGTGGTTTGAGATCTTGTACCTGGTGACCCTGAACCTAAACCATGTGTACTTGAATCACATGAAGGTGAAACTTGTGATCCGTGAACCTGTCCCAGTACCAAAAGTCCCTGTAGACTGTGTCCCTGAAACTGATGAACTCGTAACCTATGACCCTGTGCCCTGACTTGCTGAACTCTGAGATGCTGTCACCTGTGGAGTAGTAATCTGTTGTTGTTGCTCCTCTGACTCCCGAGACTTTCAAAAGGCTCGCTCTTCCTCAAATCTCACCTCCCTCCTCACCACAACTTTCCTCTGTGTAGGAAGGTATATGCAGAAAGCCTTCGAAGTCTCATCATTGCCAACAAAAATGCCCCGGTCTCCTGCAGCCCCCAACTTTGCCCTCTTCTCCGAAGGGACATGGGAATATGTAGCGCATCCAAAGATACGGATGTGGCATATCTCAAGCTTCTTCCTGGTGAACATCTCCTCAAGAGTTTTGCACCCCAAGGCATGGTGCAGACTCATGTTCTGTACAAAAACAATTGTGCTACAACACTCTGCCCATAGGAAGAAAGGAAGACTCTGATCATGCAACATGGCTCTAGCTGCATCCACTATCGCACCGTTCTTCCTTTCTGCCACTCCATTCTGTTGTTGAGTGTAGGGAACTGTCAACTGCCTCCAGATACCCTCTTGTCTACAAAACTCATCAAATGCATTGGAAGTATACTCACCCTCATTGTCTAATCTGAGCACCTTGATCTTCTTTCCTGTCTGGTTCTCCACAAGGGCTTTGAACTCTTAGAACCGAAGCAAGACCTCCTTCAATTTCTTGCTTCTCAAAAAGTAGATTCAGGTCTTCCTGGAAAAGTCATCGACGAATATAATGCAATACTCAAAACCTGTCAATGAGGAAGAAGACATGGGACCACACCACAAGTCTGAATGAATCAAATCAAACACTCCCTCTGATCTGCTATCACTGCTCGAAAAAAGTAGTCTTGGTGTACTTTCCCAAATCACACTGTTATGAATAAAATAATAAATAAAAAGACATAATAATCAATAATAAGAAATAATAAGAAATACTAAAACCAAGAGTTGTGACTCTCCAAATAGGCGTTCCTAAGCTATACTTAAAGCTTGTTTATCATTATATTTTCTCATCCATAAAATATTCATTATCAAATATTTTTATTTAGTTGAAGATGGATCATCTTCCTTCATAATCCCAGATACAGGCGTTTTCCTGCAACATCGGATATAGTGGAACATTGGTATTAGAGCGGTTGCTCCTCCCCTGAGTTCGGATTCGGCTCCTCCCACTTTTGAGCTCGGTTTCGGCTCACCCATCCAAACCTCGCCTCAGTCAACTCTCATCCAATCCATTCACCCATTCACTATCGCGCTGCACTCCTTCCTTCTCTCCCTCCTCCCACTCTCTCAACCTACCTACTCCACCTTTCGCACACACCTCCCTGCCACCATCACGTCCCTCCCACCTCACACCATCCCTCTCCCTAACTCACTGGTCTCCTTCCGTGCACTGCACCTCCCTCATCCATCTCTACAACGCGGCTCTAATCACCCTCATCTCTTGCAAACCCCATGCCTTCACACTACACGTCCACTCCCATCCATCAGTGCACTTCCCTCCCTCACTGCTACGCATTCTCTCCACGATTCTCTCCTCCCTATCCTGCACACGACCCAAGCTACCACTCCCTCCCATCACACCCATTCCCTTTTGCACAATCCCCACGCCCATCCACCCTTCCATTGCCTTCTCTCCTCCCCAGCCTACACACTCTCCAAGCTACACGCTCCTCCCTCTGCCCACGCCTGTCGCTGCACTCTCCATGCTAGCTCTTCCCTCCACCACCTTCGCTCCTCTCCCTTCCACCATCCTCTCGCTACGCCCAACTCTATCCATTTAAAACCTTAACTTGTAATAAAAATTAATATTATTGAATTAATATTCATTTTTATTAAAATCTTAATTCAAATTACAATAAAATTATTTAAATATTATTTTTATTATTTTTACAATAAATATAATAATTATTATTACTATAATAGTTATTATCAATTCATCATTTTCCCAAAGACATTCTCTTTTTTCATTTCACTCCATCAGCCAATATAGCGTCCAAATACACACCTCCGCATACCAGGACCAAAGCCATGACGAAATTAAAAGACCAAATTGAGAAGTTGGAGAAGGACATGAAGGCCCTCGCCGCCAACCAAAAAAACCGAAAGGAAGAAATGAAAAATAACAATGCAACACTTAAGAAAGAAATCAAAGACGAATTTGTTCTAGTATTAGAAAGAAGACTTAATGACCAACTAGACATCATGAATGAAAAACAAAAAGACTTGGATGACAAAATGAGTGCCATGACACAAGACATAAACACCATAACACAAAACCTGAGCACCATAACGCATAACCATAATACATTAATGGAAATGTTACAAAAACTAATTCCTAGTAAAAACCAAGTCAGCAGTCCAGACATGTTAGATGCCTCATCTCACGTTTCCACACCGAAAACACTCGCCAAGAATCAAGAAGATTTGGAAAAAGAAATAAAGATTAACAATGCGACGCTTAAACAAGATATTGAAACAAAAGTACTTAAACAAAAGATAGAGAGAGGCACGATTAAACAACAAAATAGACGCTATCATTAAGATAGTAGAGAAGGAAAAGGCTAAAAATCACCGCAAACAACGAAGTAGTTCAAATATGTTGGTTGCATCATCTAGTAGCTCAGAGCCACCATCCAACTGTATAGCAAAAAGCAACCAATATCATCCCTACATAGTGTACCCACCTAAGGAACAAATAGAGTTGTTGAAATACAATGGGAGTGAAGACCAATGTGTTGCCTGGTTAAACAAAACAGAGGAGTACTTCGACATATACAATATTACATCTGATGAAGAGAAGGTGAAATATGCGTCAATGTATATGGAAGGGTACGCCTATAATTGGTACATATTGTGGAAGGGAGACAACTTTTCCTACACCTGGAACTTGTTCAAAAATGATTTTCTTAAAAGGTTTCAAGGAATCGCAGAAGATGAAATTTTCAGAAAGCTTACCATATTACAATAGGATGGAAGCGTTGAGAAATTCACACATCAATGCGAATACCTGTTGACACGAGTATTTGGGTTATCTGACAAACAACGACTTGAAACCTATTTAAGAGGTCTTGCACCATACCTATAGCAAAAGCAAAAGAACACAAATTAGAAGGAATAAAAACAAGAGGCGATAACAATTATCGACACGAAAAGACACAATGTAGATATTGTGGAAATAATTGGTCACCCAGTCATCAATGCCACAAACCTCAATCATATACCTATGAAGAACGACATCAAAGTGAAGAACGATATCATAAAAATCAAGCTTTGAGGACAAATCTTTCCAAAGGGGAAGGCAATGTTATGAATAAAGTAATAAATAAAAAGCCATAATAATCAATAATAATAAATAATTAATAAACATTAAAACCAAGAATTTTGTTATTATATATATTTATTTAGTTGAAGATGGATCATCTTCCTTCATAATCCTGGATACAGGCATTTTCCTGCAACATCGAAGATGGTGTAACACACCCTCTGCACACACCACTCTGCTCTATATTGAAATCAGGAAACCCAGTGATCATGTCTCCCAACATCCTCAAAGCTAAGTGATGAAGGTGGGCCATCCTCCTATGCCATAACTCACACAACTCACTCCTGCTATGAGTGTGTGCCAGTGCATGATGTGGCTGGAAGAGAATCTTATACAGTTTCCCGCATCTAACTCCAATCACATATGAAACAAATGGACCCTCTGTTTTGGGAAAGATGTACACTTTCCCATCTAGGACATATACCCCAAGGCCTCTATCCTCAATCGTGGAAAAAGACACAAGATTCTTCTTCAGCATACGGACATACAAGACATCCCTCAGTAACATGGGCTCCATGGACACCCTATCAATGTAGACTGTTCCATGCCCAACTTCTCTCACCACTATACCATCACCCAATACAACCTCCAACTCCAAGCTCGTCTCTAACATCTCTGTGAACATGTCTCGAACACCTGTCATCTGACTTGAAGCTCCACTATCAATGTACCATGTGGAGGAACTAGAAGTAGTGGAAGCACTCAGTGAATTCCCAACGATCATGGAATGCTCTATTTGGTCCTCAATATCCCTAGTGATGATGGATGATGCTCTCTCTCTACAACCACCACCAAAGAGAGAAAACTCTCTTTCGAATCTAGCAGTATACTCATCAATTTCTGTTGAAGCTGTTGTTTGTTGTTTATCCTTCTTTTTGATTGGGCATTGTCCAACATAATGCCCAAATCAGTTGTCACGCTGACCAAAGCTACCGAGACTTTAGACTAGGTGAGTGACCAAGCCTAGGGTCGTCCCTATAACAAAGATGACCCTATAAAATGTGAAGTGAAGTGAATAATCCTAGGGATCTTGATTGAAACTCTTAGTAATATGGTAAATTAAAGATCTAAACGATTACTAAGAGGAAATGAGTGTCCACATGAAAAGCCCTAAATTACCCTAGGGTTTTAAGCATGAAAAACAGATCTAAGGGTAGTTAGCTGAAATTAAGTGAAATTGGACACAAGAATTAATTGCGGAATGCAAGCAAAGTCAAATGGAAGTCATTCTAGCAATACCCAGTTCACAGATTGAGAGATACCCACATCTCCCAAGGAGGGCGATCCTCTAGAGAATAGGCCACTGCGTTGAGTAGGAAAATCAAGTCCGATGGCCGTGAAAATTTAGATCTAAGGGTTTTATAATATTTCTAAAGTGGGTTTTAAATATTAAAGCCAGCTGCAAACTAGAACCTCCAAATCTAAGAAATGAGATGTTACCAGGAAATGAGAGATGCCATGACTCATGAGATGTTACCCTTTGTCCAACATTGTCAACTTCGATGATTATTTTTATCCCCAGTTGAAGATCTGGTTTTCCTATTGCACCCCTCCTGCAAAAGACAAACAAACACAATAAGTAAAACTAAAATCATGTTTGATTTGAATTCAACAAGAAATAAAATGTTTGCAAAATAAATCAAAAGGCAAGACAAATTGAATGCTAAGAAAAATCGATAAGAAAACTCCCTTAAGGTGTCCCAAGGAGAGAGAAAGAGAGACGCCCCTCTAAATCGCCCTTTACCAAGTGTGCCCTCCTACAACAATAAGATCCCACCAAAGATATGCCGAGAAAATAAAAGATAAATATCCAGTGCCCAAAGAGACACATAAACACAAGAGTCACGAACTCCTCTAAGATTTCAAAAGTAAGCCAAAATATCTTCTATTATTATTTTTAGCAAAGAGCGAAATTCTTGATGGGATACAATGAGAGGGATCCCTTCTTTATATAGCTTTTGAGACACACAAACCCTCTCTTACTTTTTCATCCAACAATTGAGTTTAAAACATCATCAACGGTGGAGACTACATCTTTTATTTTTACATGGATCAATACAATTGAGGGGGCAAATTACCTCATAAAGCCCATTTTTACAACATGATAAATCATTATTTTTGCAAGTTTGACACTTACGGGACATAGGGGGTCATTAGGGGTCCCCCCATACATATTTCTAAAGATACAACTTGATTTACACCCTTTTATTTTGGCCATTTTAACCAATTTTGTCCTACAGGAGACGTCCTCCCTAAGAGAGCCAAAAAAATAATCTGTAGCATAAAAATGGATGAAACTGGTGCCAAATAATTTGGAGAGCAAAAATACATCATCAATAATAATTTCCTTGACATTTCCTTGACCACACAAGCCAAATTGATTTCTTCAATGATTTCCATAGTTCATTCTTTTAGTGGTACAACCTCTAAAAATAATAAAATCCATCATAACTTTCTTCATGTTGAGAACTGGGGCAAACTAACTGCATAGAAGTATCTGGAGACATGGTAGAATGGTACTAGTGACTACTCATACTCACTGATCCACTGAAATGCCAAAAATATCATCATCTCACAATAAAAATAATGGCCAGAGTCAATAAAAAACAATAATAAACTCTTGAAGTCAATAATTGTGAGCATCCAATGAAAACAGAGACTACAATATTGGTTTTGGGCATATCTGGAAAAAATATAGCCACAGTTGATTTTTGTAGTCACTGCATTGGGAATCGTGTTTGACTTGGTCAACTAAGTTGACCTAGTCAAAGTACCCAAACTAAAGGTGGGATAATGAACTGAAATGATCTTGCATGCATCCAAGGTAAGAACTACTCCAAGATTGTATATTAAAACCCAACTTAAATCATGCTAATTAGAATCATGGTGACAATAATAATAATAATAATCAGTAAGATATACCTGCATCTTTGAACAATCTTTGAATCTTTTGGAAGTCCCTTGTATATGCCATACATACAAAGTTCAATCAATTTGCTAGTGCTGGGTGAAGATGGAAAACAAGACTAAGGAAAAAAGGAAATGACTTCTAGTTGACTTTGACCAAATGATCTCTCTAAATGATGACAAGTACACAACCACAGTGGCATATGCATGACAAATAAACAATAGGGAATGGTGGTGTCTCACAAGTGGATGAGTTGATCTAAAACGAGTCCATTCAACTTTAGCAACATACCTACAACTAACATCCAAGCTAACAATGAAGCTCCGTGAGGATCTTTTCTAGGACCCTTGAGTTGAGTACATAAGAAACTATAGGGGACACTTAGAATTAGTTGTCCCTTACTCCATCTCACATACAAACCCGTAGGCTCCATGAGGAACTAACCATTACATTTAACATAAGATGGCTAGCAATCTTCAGATTTTATATTTATTTATCCACTGCTTTATTTGGGCCTTTCACAATTTTACTTCATAGCCCTTTTGAGTTGTGTCTAAAGACACAGTTTGCAACTTTATTTTACGGCTTGCATATCTCAATATATAGCATATAACACATAATGCATGTAATGATGGTAGACATATTGCTTCAAGTTTTAGCTAACAGTCTTCGGGAAACTAGCAGGGAATATGCACAGTCAGTACCAAAATCAATGTTATTCATGCTAGATCAGAACTCTTTATTAATTTGAACCGGAGCAAAAACAGGCCACACAAAGGTGACAAAATGCAACGAGTCCTCTGCTTTCAGGAATGGTAATCACAGATATCCAGATATCAATGTTTTATTGGCTTGACAGTTTGGGGTACCATCATATTTTGTACTAGATAGGTATGAGGAAAGGCCCCAAAAGAGTTGACTATTGGTTGATAGGACTGCTGGAAATGTCCTTCCTTCTGATCACTACTAAAAATTATCCATACTCAGCTGATAATTATCCATAAATGATATTACGGAGTCTGAAAGGCTTGTTTGTTTTGTTGTCTTGTCAAAAAATGTAGCTACAATGCTCATTTTACTTTGCACAGGAGTAACCAGATTTAGATTTTACCACTATCATGAGGCATGAGCAGTTCCAAGCCACCACCAAAAAAGTCCATCAGGCCCAATGTTTGCAGCAAACCTCTGTCATCTCATCATAAGTCGAAAATTCCCCTTACCACCCATTCGCAAATAGGGGGCTAACATCTGGCCCCAACTATAAGACATGCCCTCTTGATGGGAGTGCATGAGAACCCTAGAATCTCTGCATGTACTTGTAAGCAATGACCATAAATAAGACAACAAACACCACATCATCATTCCTTATTCCACAACATCACATCAATCCACCCTAATGCTCATGGAAGAGTTTATTCATGTCCTACCTACCTACTACAACCAGTGACCAAGAGCAGGTTAGGTGAGATCATACAACCAATGAAACCACCTTAGCATTTGATCCATGCTAGGGTTACTCCCTTTGTCTTTGGTGACGAACCAAGACAAAATGAAGTCAATGATGAGCTGAGTATATACAATCATCTTCATGAAGAGAGGGCTGGAAAACTGGATAAGATCATGAGAAAGATCCTGAAAATCTTGCTAAAAAGGGATGTCCCTCTCACAAGTCCCTTCTATGCAACATTTTATAGGGCTTAAAAATACACCTTCCTTAAACTGCTCACAAACTGTCCCTGAAGATGGCAAACTTTGTTGTTTTGGACCTGCAATCAAATCTTCCTCTTGTTGTCCCAAATCTGTAGCAGACTCAAAGGAAGTGGCTAAAAAATATGACTCAAATCCACCCTAGGAGAGGGCAAAACAGGTTGCTCCAGATCTGCACTAAAAATCCCTCCACGTTGCTCGAAATCTGAAACACCAGCATGCTCAAATGGCTGGAAACCCTCAAGGACTTCCTCTCGGGCATGTTCTTCTTGATTAACTTCATCATGGACCTCTTCAAGGGTTTGCCCTTGTTCAAAAGAATGATCTTCTTCCTGGGATTGTTCATTGAGGACTTGATCTTCAAGGGAGTCTCGGAGTATTTCAATGCTCTCTTCTAAGTTCTATAAACATAACCTTGGTATGTTCAACATAGGGGATCCATTCTTCATTATCCCTAGAGCTCCATCTCATTCAAAATGCTTTAACCAAATCTACAAAATATAATAACCCTCCCTTCACCAAACTTTTCCACTAGAGCCATGTAGCATCATCATCAAGAACAGTAGTTACAAAATGCTTCATGTTGAAATATTGTAACTTCGAAATATATTCTAAATGTATTTTAATGATGTACCCCAATGGACATGTCTTATTCCTCCGTCGGGATATTACTATTGTATTTGGTCATCAGAGTCATGAGTCATAACCTCCATTGTAAGTCAGGTCAATAGTACCCCAATGAATATAATATAATATTGTTTTGAGTCTTCCTAAGTGAAGTCGGCTCAGTCAGCTTAGTGGGGCCGACTTGTTAGGGTAAAGTCAAGAGACTAAAAGAGTATAAATAGAGGACTTGTGTTCCTCATTTGAACACACACACACACACACACTTGTGTAGCACATACGAAAGAGAGAGAGATAGACATACCAGCAAGGAGGAGAATACTTGCTTTTGGGATTTTATCTTATACATCTATATAGAGGATGTTTTTGCTGGGTTTTCTTCCCCTTGAGGGTTTCCCAGGATAAATATTGTGTCTATCTTGTGATTGTGTTTCTTTCAGTGATTTTGCATATGCTACTGTTGTGATTTTGGATTAAACACTAATGATATCTAGCTAAGCATATGAAATCTTAACATGGTATAAGAGCTAGCCTGAATAAAACAGCTTTCACAAGGTGAAACTCTCCCTCCTCTCCCTCCGGAAGAAATTAGGGTTTCTACAAAGTTTGAGATTTTGAAGATCTACTTGCATAGAAAGTTGTGCGTGCCTAGAGCACATCTATTGAGCACTAGATCGAAATTTTGAGTGGGTGGATCTTCGGGAAATCCAAACCCTTGTTTGGGCCTGAACCAAAAAACTACAAAAAACTAGAACCAGAAATCTCGCAAACAAGTTTTGAAGGGTGAAGATTTGGAATCTTCAGAAACCAAGTGAACCAACCAACTCGCGTTAGTCAAGCGCATCTCCTGGTAAGGCCAACTTTTCATTTTGAGAAATTTCAATTTTTAGTGACCTCCTGGATAAGATGGCCCCAAGTATTAAGCTTGAGGACAAGCTGGAAGGCATAGAAAACTTCCTAGCATGGAAATATAGGATTGGTCTCATTCTTAGAGAGAATGATCTAGAAAAATACATCAAAGATGAAGTCGCGAAACCGAAAGAAGATGAATCTAAGCAGAAGCACCAGAAGGACATAATCAAGGAAATAAGGATCATTGTTCATTCTATCAAAGATCACCTGATCCCAAGTGTCATCTAAGAAGGCACCAAAGCAAATGTATGATGCCCTTTCTAGAATGTATGAGGGAAAGAACATCAACAGAAAGATGAATTTGAGAGCTCAACTGAAGGGCACCAAGATGAGTAAAGGAGAATCCATTCAAGATTACTTCACAAGAGTCTCCTAGTTCAGGGAATAACTAAGTGCCATTGGACACTCCCTTAATGAAAATGAACTAGTAATGACTGCTCTCAATGGCCTCACTAGACCTTGGGATTCATTCATACATACTCTGTGTGCCAGAAAAGCAATTATGAAGTTTGACATTGTATGGGAAGATTGCATCCAAGAAAAAGCTAGAGTAGCTAACAGAGAAGCTCTACTTAGAGAAGATGATCAAGCTCTAGCCACCCATACTAGAAGAACAAGACAATCAAACTTCAAGAAGGATAGTCACAAGGAGCATAAACCTCCAAAGAAGTTTCAAAGGAAAAGAGAAAACAGTCAGAAGAAAGACTACTCAAAATATCAATGTTATAACTTTCATAAGATACGACACCTTGCCAAAGAGTGTCCATCGAAGAAGAAGAACAACAAAAGACATCACTCTTATCTAGCTAAAGATGAGGATGAAGAAGAAGAAGAAAGACCTCGAAAGAGACAAGTAAAAGAAGAATATGTATTATTCTTTGCACTCTCTGGGTCCGTAATACCTGGAGAAGATCGTCACAAGGAGCATAAACCTCCAAAGAAGTTTCAAAGGAAAAGAGAAAACAGTCAAAAGAAAGACTACTCAAAATATTATTACAAAAGTAAAGTTGATCCTAACCTTTACCTTAAGGTTATGGATGATGAACCTGTCATATTATTACTATATGTAGATGATCTATTTCTGACAGGAAATGAGAAATAGAATGCAGAAAGCAAGAAGAAGCAGCTGAAGAATTCGAGATGAAAGATCTTGGATTGATGCACTATTTTCTCGAGTTGGAAGTGTGGCAGAGCCCGGAAGGAATCTTTCTGAACTAGGGAAAGTATGCAATGGAAATCTTAAAGAGATTTGATATGTTGGATTGTAAAGCCATGGCCACACCCATGGATACCAACCTGAAGCTATTATCAGATGAATCATCAAAGTTACTCGATGTGACTTAGTACAGACAGATTATTGGGTCGTTATCGTATCTGACAAATACTCAGCCAGATATATTCTTTGTTGTGAACACCCTGAGTCAGTATCTAGTTAAACCTAGACGTGTTCACCTAGTAGTTGCAAAGCATGCGATGGGGTACCCGAAAGGTGCGATAGACTTTGGACTATACTATGATAGAGATCATGACTACAAATTGTATGGATATACGGATTCAGATTGGGAAGGAAGTGCCGCAAACAGAAAGAGCACCTTAGGTGGATGTTATTGTCTGGGATCCACCATGATCTCATGGTTTAGCAAGAAACAACCCAGTGTTGCTCTCAGCACGACTGAAGCAGAGAACATAGCATCTTGCTTTGCTAGTTGTGAAGACATATGGCTTCGGAAGCTGATGTCAAGTCTATTTGACATGGAGTTGGATACCACATTGATTCTATGTGACAACCAGAGTTGTATAAAGATGATAAAGAATCATGTGTTCCATGATAAATCAAATCACATAGAAATCCAATATTTTTACACAAGGGATATGTTATAGAAGGAAGCTATAAAACTCCAATATGTGAGTACCGATGAGCAAGTTGTTGATGTGCTGACCAAGCCTCTATCTCGAGTAAAGTTTGAATACTTTCGTGACAAGCTTGGTGTAGTCCGAAAAGACTTTCCTCGCAAGGAGGAAGAGTGATGATGTAAAGACTTTCCTCGCAAGGAGGAACAATGGTGATGAAAAGACTTTCCTCGTAAGGAGGAACAGCGATGATGTAAAGAATTTCCTTGCAAGGAGGAAGAGTGATGATGAAAAGAATTTCCTCGCAAGCAGGAACAGTGATGATGATACTGATCTTCCTTGCAAGAAGGAATGATAATGATACAAAACCTCCTCGGAAAGGGGGAGCAGGTTGATGATACGAGCCTCCCTGAAAAGGGGGAGTGATGATGAGACTGTCATTGATGATGGGATGGCAATGATGTTCCAGTGCAAAAGAGGCCAAGTGTGCCTGCAAATGCTGATGAGGTCCAACATTCACTTGTGGACGATAGTATCCTCTTTTGAGGATAGTCTTGCGGACAATAACACTCTCTTAATGAGAGTGGTCCTAGCTCTTACTAGTTCAGGATGGTCCTACAGATGGTACTCTCGCATGGAGAGTGTTCCTACATTCAGTTGTAGATGCCGTAGAAAATAACACTCGCTTAGGAGTGGTCCTAGGATTAGATGAGGATTGTCTACGATGAGTCCTTACGGATGACAGGTCCTGCATTTAGTTGCAAACGAGATCTGCATTCAATTGCAGACAATACTCTCGCATGGAGAGTATGCCTACACTCAGTTGTAGATGTCGTAGAAAATAACACTCGCTTAGGAGTGGTCCTAGCTTTGACAAGCTGAGGATGGTCTATGATGAGTCCTTACGGACGACAGGCCCAGCATTCAATTGTGGATGAGATCTGCATTTAGTTGCAAACGATACTCTTGCATGGAGAGTATGCCTACATTCACTTGTAGACGCCGTAGAAAATAACACTCGCTTGGGAGTGGTCCTAGCTCTAACAGGCTAAGGATGGTCTACGATGAGTCCTTGCAGACGATAGGCCCTACATTCATTTGCGGATGAGATCTACATTCAGTTGTAGATGATGTGATCCGACATTCATTTGCGGACGATCCAGCTAGTCGATGCTATGGACCCTCCTCGTTAAGGGGGAGTAGCCTGATGAGGATTGCATCATCCTTGGACCTATGTCCTAAAGTAATAGGGATTGATCATCATGCAAAGAGATAATGTGTATTGCAGGTAGTGTTGCGGCAAAGGATTGAGAAGATCGAAGTGTTGCAACAAAGGATCGAGAAGATTGAAGTGCTACTGCAAAGGATCGAGAAGATCGAAGTGCTGCTGCAAAGGATCAAGAAGATCAAAGTACTACTGCAAAGGATCGAGAAGATCAAAGTACTCCTGCAAAGGATCGAACAGATCGAAGTGTTCTTGCAAAGGATCGAGAAGATCGAAGTGCTGCTACAAAGGATTGAGAAGATCGAAGTGTTGCTGCAAAGGATCAAGTGATCGAGTGCTGTAGAAGATGAAGATTCAGTGTTGTAGAAGATGATGTTCTAGTACTGAAGATATTGAAGATATTCCAGTAACTGTTCCAGTTGTTGATGATTGTTGAAAAGTTCCTATGACGTATAGATGTATTACCTTGATACTGCTGAAGATGCTCTCTCAAGTTACTCCTATAGTTGATGATATTGTTGTCAATACAATACCCTTCTCATTAAGGGGGAGTGTTGAAATATTGTAACTTCAAAGAATATTTTGAATGTATTTTACTGATGTACCTGAAGAAAGATGTCTTATTCCTCCGTCGATATGTTACTATTGTATTTGATCATCATAGAGTCATGAGGTATAACCTCCATCGTAAGTCAGGTAAATAGTACCCCAATGAATATAATATAATACTATTTTGAGTCTTCTTAGGTGAAGTTGGCTCAGTCCGTTTAGTTACCATTTGAATATTAAAACAAAGTAAAAATAATTTAATACTTACATTAGAGGAAATTTGAGGTCTAAAATGGGCCTCCTAAGGAAAATAATAAAAATAATAGTTAAAATAATATTATTAATTTTGAAGGAAGAAAGAAAAAAACTACTTTTTTTGTTCGTATTTTCAGCATATCTCCCTGTGTTTTTACTCAAATTTCGAACAGGAGGGCTCATTGAAGGCGGAATTTAATTACGCATCCAACGAGTACCCACACTGAAAAAACGTGATGCTCATCGGATGCGGAATTTAATTACGCATCCAATGAGTACCCACACTGCATACTTTTGACAGACCCTGCTACCCCAAAAACAAGAAATGCCTGGAAAAATGTGATGATCACATTGCGTTTTTTCAGGCATTTCTTGTTTTTAGGGTAGCGAGGTCCGTCAAAAATATGCAGTGTGGGTACTCAATGGATAATCATCATGTTTTTTCAAGCATTTCTTGTTTTTGGGGTAGCAAGGTCCATCAAAAGTATGCAATGTGGGTACTCATTGGATGCATAATTAAATTATGCATCCGACAATCCCTCCCGTTCGAAATTTGATTTAAAGCACAGGCAAATGTTGAAAATATGAACAAAAAAAGTAGTTTTTTTTATGACAAATATGTCAAGTCAACCATTATGGTTGACTCATTTTATTGAAATTCTATTGGTTCTTGAATTCCAAGTCACAAAAATTTATTGTTGGCCCATTTTCTTATAAGGCCCATTTTAGACCCCAAATTTCCTCTAACGATAAAAATCTTACCCTTGACCGCACTAGACCTCCTTTTGAAGGTCAGCCCTAATTAAATATTGAATTTTTGCAAGTCGACTTCACAAAAATTAAATAAATTTTTAATTATATATATGTGTTGTTTATCTTGATGATCAGGCAGACTTGATGGTGAAGATGGTTTACATTTTATTAATTAAAACATGGTTTTAATTCAATATTTAATTAGGGCTGACCTTCAAAAGGAGGTCTAGTGAGGTCAAGGGTAATATTTTTAGTAAGTATTAAATTATTTTTACTTTGTTTTAATATTCAAATGGTGGTGACTTGTATTTGATATTTTATTAATTTGTTTTATCATTACTACTTAGTTATTATTTTAATTATGACCTTATCCATGCGTGTCTGGGTGCCCATACTTTAAGATAGGGTTAAATGACACTTCATTAAAATATTTAACCACAACGTTGGAGGATAGAAGGGTAAACAATGTTTTAACACGTTTTAACACATAGGGGTCAACATGAGGGCTTCAAGAGTTAGTGTGAAGGTGCAGTGGGCATCATTATATAATATTAGGTGTTATTAGTGTTTTAAGGGCATGGCATGCAACATAGGGTAGATTGTAGGCTTAGGGACCGAAGATAAGGGTTTTAGGGTATTTTGTTAGGTCAACAAGGTTGCCACATGCTTCATAAATACAACCATAAAGGTGTGGGGGTGCCTAGTCTTCTCCTAGGGTACCATGACCTCAATAAAACGCAAATGACCACTAAAAGGGTCATTTGGACTTTTGTAACTTCTTCAACCCACCAAGGACAGTTTTCTAGGGTTCTGGGGCATAAGTTGTGGTACTGGGGAACAATAAAACAACTAGGAACCATAGAACCAACTTAGGGGTACTTAAACACTCTACAAGGTGTTCAGGGCTTTTGCCATTGTCCCAAGGGCTCCATGGGCTTCAAACTTGAGCTTGAACAAGGTCAAAAGGTCTTCTTTGACATTGAAAACTACTTAACCCTCAAGGGATCCTCAAGGGGCACCAAGACAGACTTGTTGGCATCAATGACAACTTAATCAACAGGGCCGACTTGTTAGGGTAAAAGTCAAGTGACTAAAAGAGTATAAATAGAGGAGTTGTGTTCCTCATTTGAAGACACAGACACTCACATGTGTAGCGCATAGGAGAGAGAGAGACACTTACTTGCAAGGAGGATAATACCTGTTTTTGGGGTTTTATCTTATACATCTATATAGAGGAAGTTTTTGCTGGGTTTTCTTCCCCTTGAGGGTTTCCCGGAATAAATACTGTGTCTATCTTGTGATTGTGTTTCTTTCAATGATTCTACATATGCTATTGTTGTGAATTTGGATTAAACACTAATGATATCTAGCTAAGCATATGAAATCTTAACACTTAATTACTTCATCCTCATGACCAAGATCAAGGTTGAAGATTATCTTTAGAAAAGATGCAACATGTTCTATTGGTGAGTCATAATACCCATGGAATTTTAAGCCAAATTCCTTAAAATTTTCAAAAATGGTTCTATAATGCTCATTAGGAGATTTAAGGATATTTGAAAAATTAAGAGCAAAACGATCTTTGAACCATGGTAGCTATTCCATTTTCCCTTTCTTTTAACTTCTTCAAAGAGGATACCAAATATAATTAATTTAAATCTTACTAAAAATCTGCAACACATAAACCATACATGACACTACTCAGTGAGCAACTAAGCCGGATAGCATCTAAGATTGCTAAGTTCTAACAATTTCTACCTTTGCTACCAGTTGTTCATCAAGCATCTTAAAACGATGCCATTGTCATTATCTCTTTTGTATATTCAAATGCCATTGTTTCAATGTGAGTGAGATTGTTATAAAGGGGCAATATAGGTTCTTTCTTTTACTAATTTTAGTGTACACATGCATAAGCTTTGAGGCTAAAAGTTTGTAATGTGTAATTAAATCTTCTCCGAGCCTATATAATTATTTAGTGTGCATCACAACTCATTGAAACTAAAGATAACTTAAGCTATTAAATATTGGGCATGCTCACCAAATTGTACAAATTTAGTAGTATAACAGAAAGGATAGGTTAGGAGAAATGGAAATCAAATTGTGAAGTTCGAAAGGAAGCTCACCATATCACTAAAAGGTGAATGATTACAAGTAAAAGCCAGCTTATTTTTTTCCTTAGACAAGATCTCAATGTATATTTCTTTGCAATATATTGTTTTAATCATTTCTAACCAATCAGATATATATTCTAATTTCTAATCTAACTACTTTTTAAAAGAGAAAACATGTTACCTGCAGAACCGAAAGTCGATCTAATCGTTCTATACAAGCTTTCTTACTATTATCGAGTTTTTTGACATAGTTTTTAAAATCAGTCCTGCAAAAAGGAGAATAAAGTTAATAAAGGGAATCAATAGAAAATCTAAGAAATATCCCTAATTGTGCTGAAGAATAATTTTTTTATCTGTGCCCAGTCAAAGCACAAATGCTTAATGGATCTCGTTGAACCAATCATGTATTCAAACATACATCAGAAAATTTCAAGGAACAAAGCAATATTTCTATTACATGTGCTTATCCTCAGATCAACTTCAACATCCAAAATTGTTACCTATCTAGGGGTGGCGTGCAATTTCCAATGCTCATATGTTGTATGAAGCCTATAGAAAAATGTTAGTTGCAAATGCTCATATGTTGTATGAAGCTAGATTATGTGTAGATGAAAGCCTACAATGTTGAGGCAACTTGTAAAATCCTTCTATAATATCTTGATTAGTTGAATTTATCAAATAGGAAATTTGTTTCCCCTTGCATTTCACAATTATAGTTTACATATTTATTTATTGTAACAGATGATGGGACTATGTAATAGAATTTTTCCATGCAATTCATCCTTGTCGTCAAAATAATTTGTGCAACCACTTGATAAATTCAATTGATATTTTAGTAGGAAGATTGCACTATGCAATCATA
>LPNX011001137.1:56122-89242 GCA_001517045.1 Pseudotsuga menziesii | reverse complement strand
GTGGTGACAGTGGTCCCCAGCTCTCGCTTGCCCCCAAGGACACACATAGCAGGTTGTGACTTTCCTGCGTCTTAAAGTGTGAATTAGGCGGCAACAGGCCCCTCTTCCATTTTAAGTGTCTCATTCCTTGCTTTATACTTATGACTCTATGCACCCAATTGATGCAAGGCACTAGTCCTTTCTGTTGGAGTTTCGGTACAACCTCCACATGGTATAACTGTCGCACCTCTGGGAATATAAAACAAGTGGACTAACCACCACTCCTGGTGATAGGGTACTCGCAAAAGACCGAACACCTAGAGTAGCCACTCACACAAACAGATAACATATCAACACACCGATGTTTTGACGTGGTTAAAACCCTCAAGAGGGAAACAATCCATGGCCCAAGCCAAATAGCTACTTGGAGGAATTTATTATGCAAAAGAAAGAAAGTTACAAATGAGCTTCTCATAATTGATCAACTAGTCAAGGACCCTCCATGCTCTTTAAATAGAGATCATGGACCAATCGGGTGTTAAGCCACAGATAAAGGGTAGGTATGATCTAAGAGAAGTTGAACCGTCGGATCACTCTATGTCTAGAACATATCATGACCATCACATTAAATATTTACAAATGCATACTAAAGAAACACACTTTACCTAACGGATATATTACACAAGTTGATCTTAACTAACTCTTAAGTGTCTAAATATCCTAACACTTTCCTATATACTATCATTCAACACTAATTCCATATCTAAAAACCCATTTGTTTTGCTAGAGTATCCTTCTCCCTTGAGCACTCACTCCTAATCTTTAGCAATCCTAGTAGTAGGAAATCCTACCTTGTAGAAAGAGGAGAACTAACACTGAATAGCAGAAGAGGGTGGTGAGGTGACAGTGGCCCCCTCTTAGTTCATACTTGTGCTCTCGGAGTTTATAACAAGGGGTGTGAATTTTGTTAGGGAGCAAGACGCTAGGGTTCATCATGAAACCCTAGTACCAGACAAGGAGACAGAGAATGACACCTTGAACGTTCATGGAGATATTGCACTATATAAAACTAGTAATATGAAAGCCTTGTTCTAGAGAAGAACTAACAGTAAATATCAGAAGAGGGTGTTGAGGTGACAGTGGCCAACTCCTAGTCATACTTGTACTTTGGGAGTTTATCATAAGGGATGCGACCTTTGTTGTAACGAGGAGCAAGACACTAGGGTTCATCATGAAAACCTAGTAGAGGATAGGGAGAGAGAGAATGACGCCTTGAATGTTCATGGAGATATTGCTATTGTGATGCTAGGGTTTTTGCTATGCATATATGTTGAGAGTTGATTGTCATTGATGACACTCATTAATGACAAATGAGTCACAAGGGAACAAAGGAATGATAAAGGTTGATGACAAATGTGAATGACTTGGCAAGAAGCCCATGATGATTTGGCAAGAAGGACAAATGACCCATTCTGTGGACATTTGTGGGTTGATGGGGTCATGGAACCCTTGGAGATGGTCCTAGTGCATGAGTAGTTTTGGAACCCACATACATGACACTTAGACACATTTGGAAGCTTCTTTGAAAGCTTGTTGATGATGCACCTTTCTCCTTGAGGGTTTGAGGAAGCCCTTAACAATGATATATGTGTGGCCGTGCACTTCTTAAAAAGAAGCATAAGCTTGAAGATCCTTGTGCAAATGTCAAGCAAAAAATTATTATATGCATATATATACTAGTCGGCTCCACACGTTATTCAAAAAGGAAAATTATAAATACAAAAATCACTGGTCGTCTCCATACAAATTTAGGAGAAATTAGTATAAATAAGAGCCCTTACACTCTCATTTGAGAAGTGGATCTTGTGTGGATTAGATCGAGTTACTCTGAGACTTTTCGGAAAAGAGGAGCAGTAACATAGTAACAGACATGAGATCTTTTGAAGTCTGATATGTTCGAGTCTGTTTTTATCTCTGAGATTTTCCGTGAATTCGATGGTGAAAATTGCTCTGTGATTTTCGGGTGTGTACTGGTGCAGACGTAGTAAGTTAATGAAATGAAGAATTCGGTGGTGAAGATTTTCGGGTGATCATTAAAATTACTGGTGCACACGTAGTAAGTTAAACAAAATGAAGAATTCGGTGGTGAAGATTCTCAGTTGATCATTAAAATCTGAAGCATCCACACTGAAGTCTTCTTTTGTTCTTATGGAATTCGGGTGACCAATTATGGAGGTCTATACAAATCAAACTAAATGTTAAAATCGTGTTGAGTCCACAAGAGATTTTGTTGAGTGACTGAGTCTGTACAACAAGTATGCAAAATGGAAATTGAGTGATGTGATAAGCAAAGTATGCAAGTGCGATGGGATTGTTCTATTCTCATCAATCTACAGATCGTGATCAATATGGAGAACAACAGAAGCATGAGACTGAAGGTGTGCTGGTTTGTTTGACCTCTGTGACTGCAGCTTCAATGTGAAAATCGCAGCAGTGTAAGCGTTGGGATTGCATTGAATATAGGAAGCAATTGATCGAAGTAAGACGATCTGCGTTGGGCTCTAGTAAGTGCAAAATCACGATGGGCATTTTCATCCTTATTCTCCCACTCAGAAACTGAGGAAGTACATTGGATCAAATAACAAAAGAACGCATGGATCTCTATAGCTGAGATTGCAAGTGTAGTATTGAGCCAGAGCATAGAATGAGTCACTATAGAGGCAGCCTGTTGGGTATAGATGCAGAGATGATTGAATTAGTGAGACATACATTTCCATACAGAAACTAAGAAGCTGCAAAGCTAGTGTATCTTGGCATCTCAGTGTAGAGGATTGATATCTATTGCAAAGGAGTCTTGTGTTTCACATGCGATTGACAGAGCAGAGGTATATGAGCAGACCCTTGTTGACATGTGGCAGCAGTAATAGTTGACTGAGATGACATGTGGCAGCAGTAATAGTTGATTGATGACATATGGGAGCAGCAATAGTCGATGGATGATATGATAATAATATGTGATGTGACAAGTATCTATATGTAATACAAGCTGAGCCAAGTACTATTTTTCTTAGTTGGACCTAAGAAAAGACGAAGCTGAGTCTTGGAATATAAGTTGGTGCTTCTCAATCAGTTGTAGCTGATGAAACCTTACGGTTGTAGCCGTTGGAATCTAATATACAAAGATTACAAAGTTTATACTGAGATGTGTCTCTGATTGTGTGACTTGATAGTTTGAATGACATGCTTAAGTTTGATGAATGATAATGATATAGTGATTGATGAAAGCATTGAAGTGAAATTGTTGAATGATATACATGTTAAGTATTTAAGAAGTTGAAATTGTCAAAAGTGTTGGCACACTGATTCAACCCCCCTCTTAGTGTGCCATTGTGTCTAACATTATAAACCATACAGAAAACCGTGACGTGGAGGATGCTGATGGTTATTATGGCTCTTGTTGTAGCACTAGGGTTTCTATTGTACTAAAAGACGTGGAGAGTTGAGCTCATGATTTACATGATTTTGGAGCCTTGTTCTTGTGGGATGTGAGGTTAGGGCAAGATCACGGGGAAATAGTGATGTGGGATTCTCATGATTTTCCCATGAAGAGGGAAAATACCACTCAAGAGACCCTAGTTCATACACAAATGTTGAATACAAACTTAGACTGATTTTTATTGTTCAAATAAGAAGCTTATATAGATTTACAAGAGGAAAACTAGCTCAACAATCTAGGAGGAAAGATCCAAAATAATAACAACTGAATACAATAATAGAGCTAGTGATTATGGATAAGATCCAAACTACTCCATAAGAATAGGAAACTAAAAGGCTACACACAAAAAAGCCACAATAATAAACACACCATACAATAAAAATATGAGTCTAATATTTCATGAGAGGCAAACCATAGGTTTAGGAAAAATATAACTAAGAATCCCTATCATTCCTCCCAATAATAGAGGCATTGGCCTCCAATGATTTTAGGAGAGGGAAAATGTTGTTGTCATTGGTGTTGACATTGATCATGCATAGCGATAATGGATGAAGTTGTGGATCACTCATGAATCCAGTGAGACAAATCCTTACAAACAATAGTTGAAAGAAGAAACTTTGTCGATGTGATGTATATCAACAAGATCAAACCCAAATCCAAACCGGATTGGAAGAATCAAACCCAAACCCAAATTAGCTCGAAAGAATACTCAAAACTAACTAAAGCACTCCATATGAAACGGTGTGATCGCAATGCAAAAGTTGCTAAAAAGCTATAACACCATATGGAACGGTGTGATCGCAATGCAAAGTTGTTGAAGTAGAATGGAGTTATTCGAAGTCTCCAAAATGTACTCCAACAAAAACATGGCTTGGGGACATTGAATCCCTAAGCAATCGCCAAATGAAGGCGTGTAAACTCCAAGAGTCACAGATTCCATAGAATGTTTGAGAAAATGCATAAAGAAGTGGGAAAAAATAGCACTGAAAATACTGTTACAAAGAAGCCCAAAAGGTTGGTGTTGAATACAATCAATGAAAAATAATAATGATCCCAAATTTGACAAATAAATCAAATATAGGAACGTAAGCCTTCAAATATGTTCCTTGAAAAGTCAATGCTTAATCTCGAACAACAATTAAAAACTACATATTAATGTCTAAAGTTTGCATGTACGGATAGGAACCAAGCCACGATCAAACCCATTGGATGTTTGCCATCCTCTGTCATCTACATAACTACCAACCATATCATGGTTTTAAAAAGAATGGCAAGACTATGCTGTGGGGGAGAGCCCTCCCCCCTACAGCTATGCTTCGGAAGCGCACTCCCAGAGGGACCGATCAGGAATCGCTCTTGGGAGTGTGATTCCTGATTGCTCCCTTTTGGGAGCGATTTTAAAGAGTGTGCTTCCTTACGAAAAAAAAACTCCCTGTTTTTAAGGGACAGATGAGGGAGTGTCTCTCCCAGAGTGCTCCTTCATTGCTCCCTGGTCACTCCCAGGAGAAAAAAAAAGACGCCCTAAACACTCTCAAGTATTGAGGGGATTTTCTTTTCTTTTTTGGTTTTTGGAACCAAGACATGTTTCTACTTGGATTTTTGGCCATGGTTTGGGTTCATTTAGGGGATTTATTAAATGGTAATGTTATATTCTTTAAGTAAAAGTGGCATTTCTCCTTATCCTTGATTTTCTATCTTTTACTTGAATTTTTAACATTACCATTAATTGTTTTAGCAGGCTTGAGAATAGTTTCAACCTCATCAGACTTCATATGAAAAAAGTAGAATTGGTTCATGAACACAGTCAATCTAAATCAGAGTGAGTTCATGAGGTTTAGAAGGAGAACCTTGGACTGTCTGAATAAATTTTAACAAAAGACCATGATACTGAAAGTATTGCTTGTAAAACTTAAGCAGACGGATGAAGTATTGCAGGATCAGCTAGAAGACAAGAAAGATAAAGTTGAAAGACTAAAGACTGAATTGGCCAGTCAAGTAGAAGAACAAGAAGAGCCTGGTGAACATTCATAAGAACTTGAAGAAACAAGGAAGGCTAACCTTGATCTGAAGACTCAGTTGGAAGAAGCCAAGAGGATAGAGGATGTCTTGAGACACTCGTTGGATGAAAAGGAGAAAAATTCCCAAAAGTTGGAGATGGAGGTAGTAGGTCTCAAAAAGAAGGACATGAAATTTGATGCATATGTTAAGTTGAATAACAGTTCAGTCATCTTGGATGAGATCCTGTATTGTCAAAGATCTCCATTTGACAAATCCGGTCTTGGCTACAACAATGAAAGAGGAAAATCTGTGGTTGGCACATAATCTCCTAAGGCCCCTTAAGCAAGCCCTTCTACATCCAAGAATGAAAGCAAAGTTCCTTGCAAAGAACTTGCACAACACAAAGAAGACTTCAAAAGATCATCAAGACATCAAGAAGTTGGTCCCACTCCTCAATACAAATTCAGAAGAGAGACAACTCCACAATGGAATCAGGCATCTAGGTATGAAAACAATGTCAATGGTTATTGCTATTCATGTAATGATTTTGGTCAAAAAGCTATGGATTGTAGATTCAATGATAAAATAAGTGTTGGAAGTTCCAACAACACAGTCCGGTGTTGGACATGTAACAATGTTGGTCACATTGCAGCGTGTTGTTGTAGTATGAGTTGTTATAGTTGTAGTGGCTTTGACCACAAAGCTCAAGATTGCGTAAATTCAAGAAGACAATCTATGAGGAATGCCTCATACGCATCCACAAGAAAATCTTATGAACCATGGAAGAAGAATAATGCAGGGAGAAATACAGCTCAGAAGACAAATACTCATAATCAAGGACACTCCCATGTATGGATGAAAAAGAATGAAATGTTGCACATGGATGAAGTGGATCAATGTAAAGAAGATGACTGCCATGTGGCAAGCCAAGTCTAAGCTCTCTCAAATATCTTGAGCACCTTGATTTCATGGAGTTTGAAGGAGGAACTCAAAGGTGAGAGAGAGAAACTAATGGCTCTTTCATTAAAGCAAGACTGGTCCCTGGATCATGATATAGCTATGCATATTGATAGGGGAAGCAGTGATCAATTAGCAGTGACTTCAAATACAAAGATCTAGTCACCCTTTGCCATTGATGCCAAATGGGGAGAAATGAAGATAAAAGGTGGAACATGATCCTAAGGGGAGCATGAGTTGTTCGCATCAATGACAAAGGGGGAGATTGTTGATTGAGTTTTCATTGATGCCAACATGGGACTTGCAATGGCACCTCAAATTGTCATTGATGCCACCAAGGTCCCTTACAGTGGACAAGCTTGATGAATAGGTATGAGTTGTTCACGAATCTTTGGTATGGAGTTTGATCGCCCTTTACCCACACCCAAGGGACATTTGGATGATAGCTTGATGGTTTATTGAATGGGCATACCCACACATGTGGTAGCCTCGGCTTTGGATCCCATTCACTGATGGTGTCCTCCTTTTAGCACACAGTGGTACAAATCGTCGATTCTGTGGTCATTTGTTGAAGAGATCATGACTGGATAAGGTCACGAATCCCACATACTTGGTATGTGCAACTTGAAGTCATGAATCCCACTGTGTTAGCACTCTGTTTGCAACAGTCGAGTTATGTGCCGGGAAGAAGTCAGAAGGGTCCTGTTCAATGCAAAATTATGCATACACCCTTCAGGTTATCCAATGGACAGTTTCCGTCAGCTAGGACCGTTAGATGAAGAAGAGGGTTTGATCTATGGTGGTAGATCCTTCCAAAGGTCAATGCATTGGAGCAGCAAAGATGAGGTAAAGAGGCGTCGTAAATCAATGATCCAGAAGCACAACGAAGAAGATCGAAGATGGAGTATGATTCCACAGGCCGAAAGATGCGAGGAAATGCCTAAGTTGGGTATACGCGAAGCCTGTTAAAGGGGACAAGCAATAAAAGGTCGAGATCCAGGCGAAGCCTGATCGACGGCCTGAGACAGTTTCGCTGGGCAAACATGCTCGGTAGAAGGAACTTTCCCAAATCGCGAAACAGATTAAAAGGCGGAAATGTCTGACAATGGAGATGAGAGCAGGAGCAGATCTACGGCCCTAGCTGATTTCGCGATCCAAACTTGTATTCCAAATCGCGAAAAGTGGTATCAGCTGCAAAGATCAACGGTCACGACAAACGCGAAGATAGATCTACGGTCGTGGTTTATTTCGCGATCTGAACTAGCGCAAACGAGGTCAGGGTCTCAATCCACGAAAAATGGTAGGGTCCACCTCGATCAACGGTTGCATGGAGAGGTCGATCTCGATTGACGGATAAGAAACATGCCGCGGTCTAAAGCTGCTTGTTGGATCAAGGAAGGAGAAATTGGCAGCAGAAGTTAAAGAAATGTGGACGACGGATGTGAAAGACTCCCATATCGAAGGGTTGAAAAGGCCTCAAGGCTATAGGTATCACATCTAGCGCAGATCTGATAGTAGAATGTAATGTTCCCAAAAGTGAGATGCATGCAAACCCTAAAAATGTCATGCATGCAAACCCTAAAAGTGACATGCAAACCCTAAAAGTGGCATGCATGACATCTATGCATTATTTAATGATGCATGCACTCAATTAAGTCTCCATGCACATGCATGCAAGTCAACTGCAAATTAGAAGTTAAAGTGACCTAATTAGGTCAAAAGTTAGGGTTTTCGCAGTTGAAAGTTATAAAAGAAAGATAAAGTGAATGGAGACTTTACTTTTGGATTATTATTATTTTGGAGCTCTTGCGAAGCCGCACAACGTGCGGCCACAGCAGTTGGGGTTGGAGATGGCGTCTTCAGCTAACGAGATTTCAACAATGAGACATCTGCCCTAGTCTCCTTCGGGATAAACCATCTAGGTTTGTCACCATCTCTATTGCATTCATCATTATTCAGTATTCCAGTATAAGATCGAAGGTTATTGCAGATTCATTTGTACAACTGGAGGGCATTTAGCTGGGAAAACCCTAGTCATTCACTAGGACTCTGGATCACTATATTTCTTCTGTGTGCGACCTGCATCCTCACTGATAGGATCACTCTACTGCATTGGGTGATTATGAGCTATCAGATTGTCCATTCGGAGCAACTAGAAACAGTTTATAGGGTTGTGGGGACGTGAGTAGCAGACTGGGAGATCAATTCGCTTAGACATTTGGGAGGCCAAAACCCTTGCATGCTCCAGCCATCCTCTTCGGCACTGGCATACCTTCCTTACGACTTATTTCCAGCTAAAACTGACCATCCCTTCAGCCAAAACGTCACACTTGTTTGATTCAGCCATCCGGGGGTATTGAAACAAAAACAAGGTTATTTCTTCACCAGCTATCAGTGGTAAGTGTTCATTCTATCCTGCAAACCCTAACCCTAATTTCAGCTATAAAATAGGAAAATTTTGCATGGCAGTTTGCATGCCCAGCTATTTCAGTAAAATTGCATAGAAATAGAAAATATCAGTATTTGGGATATTACGGTGGTATCAGAGCATGATCCTTGCCAGCTGTGGGCACATAGCAATTGAATAAAAGTGCATGTTGATACATGCGTGTACATGCAAAAATGCATGTCAGTGATGTTGGTGAAGTGCATGTCAGAGCAAAGGTTTTTCTCTGCCAGCTTGTGAGAACATGAAGACAATGAGAAGGATCTTCACTGGAAATTGGCAAAGGTTAGCAATACTTCAATACTTGCCTCGATATCAAGAGTATCTAGCCTTGGGTGATGAGGTATGTGTGGCATTGTCCTTTCAAGATTATTACACCATCCAGTTTCAGAGCCAGCCTAAGGATTTGGATGAGGATCTCCTTAAACGCATAGTTGGGGAAGAGAAGAAAGATAAGCATGAAGTACAGGTTGTTGGTGAGCTTCATTTGGAGTTAACGGTACATGATGAGGATGTGCATGAGGAGATAGCATTAGAGCCATCCTATGAGTCTAGCGACACAAGCACATTTGTTAGTCAGATTGTGGACAAACCATGTGATGAGTTGGAGTTGGTACACTCTTCATCACCTACAGCAAGAATCCAAATAGTTATGACAGGCGAAATACATGAGGTGCAACGCAATGAGCACAGCAGCCGAAACAGTGAGCAGTCACACATGGAGGTTAGGGAGAGTTTATACATGCATGAGATAGAGCTTCCAAATGATAGTCACCGAAAGAAGATTGAGCGGCTCCCAAACTGTTTTGCCATCCGAAGTGTGAAAAGCTCCCACTGCCGATGCATTTTAACCTGATTTAGCCGTGTACCCCAGGCCGTTTCTCGTCCGCCGTTGCGGATGGGAAAGCCATTTGTCTTCCGAAACGTAAATCCGTCCGACTTCCGACGGGCATCGCATGGCTCTAGCCTTCTCTTTTCCACCGTTGCGGCTCTCAAAGTCTTTTGGCTTCCGAAGTACAAATCCGTCCGACTTCCGACGGGCATCGCATGGCTCTAGCCTTCTCTTTTCCACCGTTGCGGCTCTCAAAGTCTTTTGGCTTCCGAAGTACAAATCCGTCCGACTTCCGATTAAAGCCTCTCTTGCTCGCGTTTCGCTTGTCCGTAAATTGTGCCTTTTCTGCCGTTGCGGCTGGGAAAGCCTTTTGGCCTCCGATGTTATTTCCTTCCGACTGCCGACTTTAAGTTTTCCCGCCAATGAGTTTCCTGTTGACCGTCGTAGGCTAGGTTTGTCAAGCCCACAGGTGGTGCGCCTTGCCATTTCCTTGTGGAATAGTCGTTTCAATTGGTAATATTTGTTGTTTTTGAATCATGCTTGTCGATTTGATTGCAGGCGGTTTTGAGGAGATCGGTCAATCTACCGTGGTGCAAAGAAAGACGGACCATTTTGGCAAGAGTATAACTGAAACCAGGGGAATCGCCAAGAGGGCCAAGGGAGTAAAAGACAAAATCCGGAGCTATAAATGCGCGGACCCAAAAACTGATCAGTTACCCAGTGGTTCATGATTGCATACCGACAATATAGAGGAATGTGAAACATTTGGGACAGTGAAAGATCATGCGTCTGGGGAAAACTGAAGCGTTTTGGAATTGTAGTTAAATATTTGAAAGTAGGACTTAGAAAGGGCTTTTTCCCTGAAAAAATTTGTAAACTCTTTTGCTTGTAAGAGGAACTACTTCATTTTACAGTCAGAAAGTGCAACTTTTGCCTGCTGGAGAGAGTGAAATGTGGAATGTATCAATGCGACTAAATGAATAATGTTGAAGAAGAACTATTTCGTTTTCAGCTGTGTTTCATTTACTGTGAGAGTATTTAAATTCCTAAACCTATGTTCTTGTTGAATGTTCTTCAGTATCTTTTGGGATGTTTTCCACTGTGAGTAATAAATGTTGTTCATAAAATAATCGGCTATCTGGTTGTTTAAATATCTGTAATTGTTCATGTGTCTTGAAAGAAGTGTCAGCTAACTGTAACTCTTCATAATGCATGTACACAATGTATTACTCACTTACAAGTGATAATCATGCTCCCTAGGGATAGTTTAGGTAGTTAGTTTCTTTTTCTTGTTGTCTGTGATTGGGATGCTAGTGAGTCTAAGACGAGAGGTAAGAACCTGCGCATCACATTGTGACTGCTCCTTGCATCTTATCGCCCTGCATGGTTAATTAGGCACTTGCATATCATACATTAAGTCAAAAATACCAAAAAGTACACGGTGGACTGGGCCGCAACCGGTAAAGCCTCTATTTTGCTCCTTTGACCTACGGTAGCCGGACCACAAACCGAACGGATTCCCTATACCAAACAGTCAACGGGCTAGTTGGGAACGTTGATTGGGGAGAATCCCTTACTGTTGTTGCCTGCGAATTTCGGGGCCTCAACAGTTTTGGCGCTAGAAGGAGGGCTGCCAGTGTATGGTTGGCCGAGGAAACCCGTTTTCCCGAGAATATTCCACCGGTAACAGTTCTGAAAGCAACGGGTTTCATAATCCAATTCCAGAAGAAAGAGAACATCTATATTCTGTTGGCAACGAAATTGTTAATGATCTGAGAAGACACACCAGGGCATATGTAAAGAAGATTGGAGGATTGCCAATCATCCCTGAACTGCCCAGAAGAGAGTATAAAAAGAAGGATCGTCCTGAAGCGGAAGGCTCAATGTTGGTTAGAGACTGGGAAGAGCTTGTAGAAACAGCCTTACAGGAAGTTGTGCTACCTTTGAATCAAGAAGTCCCAGAAACCCCTCATAGTTCTCATGCTCACACTCCAGTTGGTTCACCTCCTCACTCTCCACCTAGACTCATGGCTGGCGTAAACGCAAACCAACCACCTAACCCGCCAAATCCGCCACCTGCATTGAGCCAGATCACCCTTAAACCTAACCCCTCCGTTACATGATTTGCCTCAATCCTTTGAAAAGTTGCTGCCTAAATTCAACCCCAATGAAAAGATACTAGTAGATGATCATCTGCAAAGTTTTTACTTGGCAATAGAAGGATTGAGGGCTGGGGAGCATGAAGACGTAGTCTACAGACTGTTCCCGCATACCCTTAAAGGAGCTGCAACATCATGGTACTTTGGGTTGCCTACTAATTCTATCCCTGATTGGGATACCTTCGAAAGAATTTTCAGAAGTAAGTATGCAACTCAGAAAACTCATGCGGCTCTCATGAAAGGACTGTGCGCGTTGAAAAAAGAAAGAAAAGAAAAAGTGCACAGTTTCACACAAAGGTTTGCAGCCTATCTCAAGAATTTCTTTGTAACAGATAGACCTTCAGACAAAGTTCTGATTGAATATTATACCTCAGCTTTAGGCCCTGATCTGGCCATGTTTGCCAAAGGTAGGGCCAAGCCTATGTTGACGGAAACCTATGAAGAGGCTGAAGTAGTGGAAGCTGAAATATTGAAGACTATCCAGAGCAGTCGGGAGAAAAGGGTGCGGGAAGAAAAGCCTTATTGTTTACTAAGCCTAAGAAAGAAAAGTCGCCAGATTTGGAAAATATGGCCAAAGTGATGCAGAAACTTTCCAACAAAATCATAGATATGGAGAAAGAAAAGGAAGCACAAAAATTTTATAAGCCATATTATAAGAAAAGAGAGGATAACCATCAGTCTCAACCTCCTCCTCACAATACTGCATCTATGAATTTAACGGAGGTAGGCTTGGACAATTTTTGCACTTTCCACCAACAGCCACATTCTGAAAAGAATTGTCCTCAATGGATTAATTCGATGACGTTGGTCATGAATCAACTGTTAGATTCTAGATTGACAGAAGAAGGAGATGAAGAAAGAAAAGATAATTCTGCTTCCACTTCTACTAAAGAGCAGGAAGAGGAAACCATGGCTTTATGGAATTCTGTCTCGTTGTTTGATGCTGAAGAAGAAAAGACTCAAGGGTGTAAAGACGTTATGGAAACCAACGTAGCCACGAGGAGCCAAGGGACGGTTAAGGAAGACAGTCTTATACTCCCAAAGATTAAGAGGCTGCAGAGAAATGTTAAGAAGAGATTTCAAGACAAATCTTTGGCTGATAAAATTCCAGAGTTCACTATTACTAGCCAAAATCCTACACAGAATGATACAACGGCCAAGCCAAATGAAGATAAGGAGAATGCTGATAGGCCTCATCCCACGGAACAGCAGATGGATTATGACATTGTGGAGGATTTAAAGAAGATAAAGGCGAATGTTCCACTATTCGAAATGTGCAAAGTGCCACAGCAAAAAGAAAGGCTGTTGAGAGCCCTTGAAGCATCAGATGAGAAGACGCCCACTAACAATCAACCAAAAGAAGAAGAAGAGATTGGAGAGACCAGCAGTGGAGGTAAGCCCAAGCACAAGCATCCACCTTTCCTCCTTACTTTTGAAATCTTTAACTACAATGTACATAATTGCTTGGTAGATTCAGGGGCAACTGTTAATGTCATGCCGATATCTGTTTGTAAAAGAATCAATGGGCAGCCTAAGCCATCCCCGTGGAGAGTAGTTCAGTTGGACAGGACAGATGTGAAGGTAATTGGTGAGATGGAAGATGTCCTAGTCCGTCTGGCCTCAAATGATAAAGTATGCCAGGTCATTAATATCGTGGTGGCTGATATACCAGATGCGTACGGCCTTATCCTGAGTAGAGATTGGTCGGCCAAACTTAATGGATATTTTGTTTCTGATTGGTCACATATGTGGTTGCCATACAAAGGAATCCCAAATCAGATTAAGATTTTAAGAGAGCCCCATATGAAATATAACGTCACTCAGCTGGATGAGAAGAATGTACCAGTGGATTCTGTCTTGGGAAACTATTTTATTGAGCTAGAACCTGGGAATTATCAAGCGGAAGAAGCCAGCAACACATCTGACACCCAGCCTAATCTCCTTCGATTCTCACAGGCTGATGAGATTGACTGTAAAATAGTAGACTTAGCAGTAGGAGTAGATTCTTTTTCAGTAGTTAATGATTTTTGGACTTTATTTTTCGATGGCTCTAAGACATTAGAGGGGTCAGGGGCTGGCTGTGTCCTGATTGACCCACAGAAGAATAAACACTTCATTTCATGTAGATTAGAGTTTGAGTGTACTAATAATACAGCTGAGTACGAAGCACTGGTGCAGGGACGAAAGAAGGCAATTGAATTAAAGGTAAGTAATCTAAAAGTTGTTGGGGATTCTGAAATTATTGTGACACAAATCCGGAATCAGATACATTGCGTTTCTCCTGACTTAAAGGCTTACTAGAACGAGGTATGGGATTTGCTGAAAGATTTTAATGCATTTAACATTATTTCAATTCCAAGAATTAAAAACGCAGCTGCTGATCTGTTGGCCAGATCAGCCGCTAGACTCGTACCCACTAATAATCGATGCTCTGTTGAACTGCTTTTCAGACCCTCTGTACCTGATATGATTACGAACCTACGAGTGTTCGATGATGACTAGCAGATCATAGAATGTTTAACGAACGATGAAATGTTTAAAGGAGCGATCATAGACGATGAAGAGCATCAGGCTGAGATGAAATACGATAATTTCATTCCTAAAGGAGTCAGAACGTTGGAAAAAATGTTTGATTTAAATGAAAAATTCAGAAGACCACCCAACGTGAAGACCCACAGCTCATCTCTGCAATTTGAGTTAATTAATTTAGGGACTGAGACGAATCCCAAATTTGTAAACCTCGGCAAGTGTTGTTTGCCTGCAGAAAGAGATAGATTCATCAATCTGTTTAAACAATATAAAGATGTTTTCGCATGGACGTACGAAGATTTGAAAACATACGACACCAGCATCATCAAGCATGTCATTCCCATTAAAGCAGGTGTCAAGCCATATCAGCAACCATTAAGAAAAATGCATCCAAAATTGGAGCCACTGATTCAAAGTGAAGTAAAGAAATTATTGGATGCTAGAATCATCTTCAAAGTCAGACACTCTGAGTGGGTATCAAATCTAGTACCAGTAAGAAAAAAGTCGGGAGAAATTAGGCTCTGCGTGGATTTTAGGAACTTGAATCGCGCTTCCGATAAGGATAACTACCTTGTGCCGCCCATGGAGCAATTGCTGCAAATGGTCTCTGGTTCTGAATTGTTTTCATTATTAGACGGTTTCTCTGGCTACAATCAAGTATTGGTAGCCGAAGAAGATAGATTGAAGACAACGTTCAAAACCAAATGGGGAACCTTTGCCTACAGAAGAATGCCCTTTGGGCTGATAAATGCTGGAGCAACGTTTCAAAGGGCTATGGACATAGTTTCCGCGGATTGATTGGCCGAAGTGCTGTAGTATACCTTGACGACATTACAATATTCTCGAAGAAAAGAGAAGAGCACACGTTTCACTTAAAGCAAATTTTCGAACGCTGTCGAAAATATGGCATTTCCCTCGATCCTAAAAAGTGTGTGTTCGCTGTCACAGAGGGCAAGTTGCTGGGTCACATAGTTTCAAAGATAGGAATTTCTATTGATCCAGAAAGAATCAAGGCCATTGAGCAGATCCCCTTGCCCCATAATAAGAAAGGGATGCAATCTTTTATGGGAACTATAAATTTTGTTCGAAGGTTCGTACCTGATTTCGCTCAAACTGTCAAGCCATTGCAGTAGATGGTGAAGCAAAATGCACAGTTCAAGTGGACTAAACTTGAGAAGAATGCTTTCAGCAAAATTAAAACTGTTGTTGCACAGGCACCCTCCCTGAAAAGCCCAAACTTTAATAAAGACTTTATTCTGTATACATTTGCGTCCGATGATTCCCTGGCAGCTGTGCTTACGCAAAAGGAAGATGGGGGGGATGAATTCCCAATAGCTTTCATGAGCACTAATCTTCAAGGGGCTGAATTGAACTACCCAACCATTGATAAGCAGGCTTACGCAGTATTTAAGGCAGTGAAGCAATTCAGGCCTTATATTTTGAAGAATAGAACCAAGGTAATAGTCCCCTACCCAGCTGTAAGATCCCTTCTCATACAGAAAGAGTTAGGAGAAAGAAGGGGTAACTGGGTAACAGCCCTTCAAGAGTACGACCTTGAATTCAAGCCAGCTTCTATAGTGAAAGGTCAAGGGTTGTGCAAACTGATGACCAAAAGTGGGAACAATGAAGAACAAGCCTGGGAGGACAAGGCCGAGTTATAGGTAATGGATGTATGTCCTTTGTTTACAGCTCCCGAGTCTTGGTACAGAGACCTTGTGCATTACCTGCAGGCAGGGCTGTTACCAGAACATTGGAATTCCAAGCAAAGAAGAGCGCTACGTCTTTAATCAGCATCTTATCAAATTGTTGAAGGAATATTGTTCAGAAAGAATTATGACGGAGTTCTTCTCAGATGCCTAGAAAAGGAAGATACGAAGAAAGTAATGACAGAGTTGCATGATGGACCTGCTGGGGGACATTATTCAGGAGACACTACAGCCCACAAAATCCTCAGGGCAGGTTATTATTGGCCTACACTCTTCAAAGATGCACATGCACATGTCAGGAGATGTGACATCTGCCAAAGGTGTGGTGGGAGACAACCTAAAGCAGCAGCACCTCTAAAGCCTGTGATGATCACGGAACCATTCGAGCAATGGGGGTTGGATATTATTGGAGAAATAAAACCGAATTCTTCTCTCCAGCACAAATACATTCTGACTGCGACTGATTATTTCACTCGCTGGGTCGAAGCTGTCCCGCTGCGCAAGATTAATGAAGACGAGGTCATCAGCTTCCTGCAAGACCACATCATGACCAGGTTTGGAGTTCCAGTTTCGTTAGTCTTTGATAATGCTAAGTACTTTTCATCTATTAAATTGACTCCTTTTGCTCATGATAAAGGGATTAAATTGCATTATTCTGCTAATTACTATCCACAAGGAAATGGCCTGGCTGAGTCCTCTAACAAAAATTTGATTGGAATTTTAAAGAAGACTGTGATAGAAAACCAGAGGAGTTGGCACTCAGCATTACCAAATGCCCTGTGGGCTGATAGAGTCACCCCCAAGTCTGCGATAGGAGTGTCTCCATATACCCTAGTCTATGGTAAAGAAGCTATTCTTCCTCCCAATATCATGCTACCATCTTCCATTCTAGCTCAAGAGTCTAGAGGGTCTGATAATGAAGTTTTACAGATAAGAATATATAATCTCCTAAAAGCAAAAGAGGCTAGATCTAAAGCCAAAGAACACTTCAAACAACAACAAGAGTCAGTTAAGAGATGGTTTGACAAGCACAAAGCTGGGACAAAAGACTTTGAAGTAGGAGACTTAGTCCTCAAATGGGACCACCCCCATGATGAGAAGGGAAAGCATACCAAATTCCAGCAGTTGTGGGTAGGCCCCTTTCAAATTGCAGCCAAGCTTGGTCCTTCTACTTACAAGTTGCAGGATCTGCAAGGGTGGGAGGAGAACCTACCGGTAAATGGTTTGGTTCTCAAGCCTTATTTTTCCTAAGTTGTTTGATTTCTTCTGTCTTGTGTATAAATAATCCATCTGGTAGTCTTTTGAGTCATGTTTTTCAGTTTGCTTTAGTTTGATTTTTCTTGTTTTCAATAAAGGGGACGAACCTGCGGTTGCATGGGGAACATCAGAATTTTTGGGAGTGATAAACAATTTAGTGATCAGACTGTGGGTTGCTGTTTATATTAAAGATTTTCTCCCGGCTTAGTCGTTTTCTCGAATAATTCTGTGTGCATTGAAGTCCTGCTTAATCCCTGTGTAATAAACCAGATTCAGAGAGTCTGGAACACTATGTTGGGGCTCCATCCACGTCACATTTAAATTGTTCTAAGGAGCGACAGCAAAAGACCCATGGAAAGGAGCAAGGTGAACAGTATGTTAAACATAAATGATCCCATGCCAAGAAACGAATGCCTAAAGGCAAATAAAGTGTAAAAAATCCCATGAAAGCATCATAAATCAAAGCAGGTGCTGAGTCATAAGTACTGAATTGCCAAAAGATCCTCTCTGTCCGTGAGTTGAAACTTGAAGTACACCACTCACACAAAAGGACACTATGGGATAGAGGATCCTGAATTAAAATTCAGTAAGAAAGGCGTACAGGAGGACTCATATGAAAAGGGACAAAAGTCCAAAAGCACAAAAAGTGCTGAAATGGCATGGGGACGAGAAACAAACGAATATTTCTGTTTACCATGTTCTACAATCCTGTGGTGTCCAAGCTGTCAGCTACCTAAAGACAAAGGTAATAATGAAACTCATTTTCTGGCCTCAACAGAGTTATCTAGACTTGAAAATCTTGGTTTCCACTCTCCCAAATTGAACTATTATCAATGATTGAAGGTACACACTTCCGGCATTCGAGAAATCCAGATAGTTGGAAGAATTCAATAGAATGCATTTGTTGTTAAACAGTCTGTCACTCAAATATTAATCGCCCAGAGATCTAGGTTCACCAGGTAATCGCCAATTGTTGCAGCTGCAACTATTCTCCCCAAATTTCTTAAATTTTGGACGCCTCATGATTTTGCTTTGGTCATTGAATCCTTTGAGTTGTTGGTCTGTGTTTTAATTTTTAATGACTACAAAAGCTTAACTCTTGACCAAGGATCGGATTTCGATTGCGTTGGAGTTCATGGTGAGTCGCAACTTTTAAGCTTGCTTTTACTTGTTGATCAAACCAGTTGTTTTTGCTGTGGTCGCCGTTGCGGAAGTATGACAGAGTCTCTGTCCGATGTTGATTTGAAGAGCTGTCCGAAACACTTGAGTCGTTTTTGTTAAATCGACGGCTGATAGCCTTTTCCCGTCCGCCGTTGCGGCTCCCAAACTGTTTTGCCATCCGAAGTGTGAAAAGCTCCGACTGCCGATGCGTTTTAACCTGATTTAGCCGTGTACCCGAAGTCGTTTCTCGTCCGCCGTTGCGAATGGGAAAGCCATTTGTCTTCCGAAACGTAAATCCGTCCGAGTTCCGACGGGCATCGCATGACTCTAGCCTTCTCTTTTCCGCCGTTGCGGCTCTCAAAGTCTTTTGGCTTCCGAAGTACAAATCCGTCTGACTTCCGATTAAAGCCTCTCTTGCCCGCATTTCGCTTGTCCGTAAATTGTGCCTTTTCCGTCATTGCGGCTGGGAAAGCCTTTTGGCCTCCGATGTTATTTCCTTCCGACTGCCGACTTTAAGTTTTCCTGCCAATGAGTTTCCTGTTGACCGTCGTAGGCTAGGTTTGTCAAGCCCACAGGTGGTGCACCTTGCCATTTCCTTGTGGAATAATCGTTTCAATTGGTAATATTTGTTGTTTTTGAATCATGCTTGTCAATTTGATTGCAGGCGGTTTTGAGGAGATCGGTCAATCTACCGTGGTGCGGAGAAAGACGGACTGTTTTGGCAGGAGTATAACTGAAACCAGGGGAATCGCTAGGAGGGCCAGGGGAGTAAAAGACGAAATCCGGAGCTATAAATGCGCGGACCCAAAAACTGATCAGTTACCCAGTGGTTCATGATTGCATACCGACAATATAGAGGAATGTGAAACGTTTGGGACACTGAAAGATCATGCGTCTGGGGAAAACTGAAGCGTTTTGGAATTGTAGTTAAATATTTGAAAGTAGGACTTGGAAAGGGCTTTTTCCCTGAAAAAAATTGTAAACTCTTTTGCTTGTAAGAGGAACTACTTCGTTTTACAGTCAAAAAGTGCAACTTTTGCCTGCTGGAAAGAGCGAAATGTGGAATGTATCAATGCGACTAAATGAATAATGTTGAAGAGGAACTATTTCGTTTTCAGCTGTGTTTCATTTACTGTGAGAGTATTTAAATTTCTGAACCTATGTTCTTGTTGAATGTTCTTCAGTATCTTTTGGGATGTTTTCCACTGTGAGTAATAAATGTTGTTCATAAAATAATCGGCTATCTGGTTGTTTAAATATCTGTAATTGTTCATGTGTCTTGAAAGAAGTGTCAGCTAACTGTAACTCTTCATAATGCATGTACACAATGTATTACTCACTTACAAGTGATAATCCTCCTCCCTAGGGATAGTTTAGGTAGTTAGTTTCTTTTTCTTGTTGTCTGTGATTGGGATGCTAGTGAGTCTAAGACGAGAGGTAAGAACCTGTGCATCACATTGTGACTGCTCCTTGCATCTTATCGCCCTACATGGTTAATTAGGCACTTGCATATCATACATTAAGTCAAAAATACCAAAAAGTACACGGTGGACCGGGCCGCAACTGGTAAAGCCTCTGTTTTGTTACTTTGACCTACGGTAGTCGGAGCGCAAACCAGACGGATTCCCTATACCAAACAGTCAACGGGCTAGTTGGGAACGTTAATTGGGGAGAATCCCTTACTGTTGTTGCCTGCGAATTTCGGGGCCTCTACAGGATCATCCCCAGATTCAGTTGCTTCAGTTGATTGATTGTGGATTTGCATTGGCATTGCTTGAGGACAAGCAATCTTTGGCGAGGGAGGACTGTAATGTTCCCAAAAGGGACATGCATGCAAACCCTAAAAGTGACATGCATGCAAACCCTAAAAATGACATGCATGCAAACCCTAAAAGTGACATGCAAACCCTAAAAGTGACATGCATGACATCTAAGCATTATATAATGATGCATGCACTCAATTAAGTCTCCATGCGCATGCATGCAAGTCAACTACAAATTAGAAGTTAAAGTGACCTAATTAGGTCAAAAGTTAGGGTTTTTGCAGTTGAAAGTTTTAAAAGAAAGATAAAGTGAATGGAGACTTTACTTTTGGATTATTATTATTTTGGAGCTCTTGAGAAGCAACACAGCATGCTGCCACAGCAGTTGGGGTTGGAGACGACGTCTTCAGCTAACGAGATTTCGGCAGTGAGACATCTACCCTATTCTCCTTCAGGATAAACCATCCAGGTTTATCACCGTATCTATTGCATTCATCATTATTGAGTATTCCAGTATAATTCCGAAGGTTATTGCAGATTCATCCATACAACTGGGGGGCATTTAGCTGGGAAAACCCTAGCCATTCACCAGGACACTGGATCACTATATTTCTTCCGCATGCAGCCTGCATCCTCACTGATAGGATCACTCTACTGCATTGGGTGATTATCAGCTATCAGATTGTCCATTCGGGGCAACTAGCAACAATTTATAGCGTTGTGGGGGCGTGAGCAACAGACTGAGAGATCAATTCGCTAGGGCATCTGGGAGGTCAAAACCCTTGCTTGCTCGGACCATCCTCTCCAGCACTAGCATACCTTCCTTCCAACTTATTTCCAGCTGAAACTGACCATCCCTTCAGCAAAAACGTCACACTTGTTTGATTCAGCCATCCGGGGGTATTGCAGCAGAAACAAGGTTATTTCTTCACCAGCTCAGCTTATCTTACATGCGTATTCTCTCTGGAGCACATTCAGCCGGCTTATCAGTGGTAAGTGTTCATTCTATCCTACAAACCCTAACCCTAATTTCAACTATAACATAGGGAAATTTTGAATGGGAATTTGCATGCCCGGCTATCTCAGTAAAATTGCATAGAAATAGAAAATATCAGTATTTGGTATATTACATAGAAGAGATGTTCCCACGCATGATCTACCTCCCGGCAGGGTATTTGATTCTCCAGGCGCCATTTGTAGCACGCGTATAGGTGAAATCATCCTTGTGGCAGAGCTGTATCACCTAAAGACAGGCAGCCCCTGCGAAGTTTGGCATGCGGAAATGAGGAAAGTAACCGGTAGATCCACTCTTCGCATGGGGCAAGGCCACCACAATGGGGTAGACAATTCTGTTTCCTACGTCACAAGAGCAAAAGAGCATGAGAACGTCCACTCCATGTGCTTTGCAGCATGGATCAACTGCACTAGGTGGCACCCCAAAGATATTTCCCACAGCAAATGGTAAGGTACTACATCCGATGAAGCGACGTGACTAGATCCCCAGCAGGTAAAAAATCAATCTGCCCGCGCCCTCACACATGTCTGCACCGAGACACTCGATGGCAGAATGTGCGGGAATGCTGACTGGTCATTACAAAGATCAGTCTCATAGCCTTATATATAATGCCTTTGGAATGTCGAGAATGAGCTAACATACTTCCAAAGCCCGAGGTTTCATTTTGCCGCGAGACCACAGAAATTCGAGGAGTTGGTGATGGCAATCTGATTTGAAAAGCTTGCCCGTCTGGGTGTGCTGATGGTTGGTGAGCAAATTTCCACGCTTACCTGTCCCCTTGGTGTTCTATGCCAAAGATGACACCAGCCATTGGGGCACAGACGTGAAGAATTTTGAGAGATACACCCGCCTTCAGATACCCGCACCTCCAGTGGCGCATTGCCTAGACACTCACTTCCCGTAGGTATTTTTCCAAGAACCACTGATATAATCGCTCCCTCCAAAGCCTCCACACAAGGGGACAGCCCTGGGTTATGTTCTGTGGGAGCAGTTGTTCGGATGGGAGCATCAGGGGTCCGATGCCTGCACAGCCCTATTTGTGAATTCCACTTGCCAAGGGTGATGGGGTTGGTGGAGGTATTCTCCACCATATTGCCTGTGGGAGAGCCCACCTCACAAGAGGTGAGGAGTACAAGAATAACAAGCCACTGCAAGGGCTTTCCTTGGCCGAAAGCAATACGACCCTTCCTCCAAACCCCACGTCTAACAGTGTTACCCGGAGAGGGAAGGGCTGCAGGGAAAGTTGAGCAGGGGAAAGATACAAACTGCCCAGTCAATTTGCATCCATGCAGAAAGCCGCCTTTGAACACAAAGGAAACACAAAAAGAGGGGCGCTATGCTGACTCGACAAGCCAACTAAAGGGTCCAAAGTCCAGTAAAGAATGACTCACCTGAAAACAACCTAAAAGACGTCATACTCAGAGTCTACAACAATAACCAAGCACATCAGGCTAACACCAGGCCGAACACGCTCACTTGCTCCATAATGTTTATTAATATTTGTAAATCATGGCGATAGTTCCACTCTCTGAACTGTTAATGTTTGATTATGACTGGAAACAATTTTTAGGTTTTGTTTCGGAGAATAGTCTCAGTGCTGAAATAGTATAAATATACTCCCGATAGAGGGAGATAGAGGTTGGTTGGGAAACTTTCAAGGGCTGAGGCTTTCCATTGTAATCAGTCTCTGGTTTCCGAGTTATGAATAAATTTGCAGAGGAAGGATTGTCTTTCAAAGCAGAGATTCCTATGTCGTCATTTCTTTCAATATGTAATTTCCTTACGTGAAATGCTCATCCTGTTTTCATTCCAGTTTGTTAGTTTCTTTCATGTCTAAAATAAGTGTATAACAGTTTGGAATTTATACATGCTATGCCCCATCTGTTATTTCAGATATTCATTTAAGCTTTCTTCTAAAGTCACTCAGAATTCAACCTGTAGATGCTCTATGTGATGGACTGTTCCCTCTCATTTACTAATCACCCACTAAATATCTCCTGATTGCAAGATCGACGGCTATCTTGCCTCTGTTAGTAAATTTACGTCATTCTTTACCTCCTGCAATATGTTCCCTACCCGGACCGTCGACTCCATTGCCCAATGGTTCCTTTCTCTGATAGTCGCACCTGCATCTTACATAAACACACCGCCCTATTCAGGAGTCTGTCCTCCTGACCGTTCTTGATCGAATATCTTACGAGAGTAGATTTGGAGAGTAAGAGAGAGATCCCTCTCTGACTGCGTTGGGCCAGGGGCGCAGTCTAAAGCAGTTCTGTTGTTTCCCGGGAGAGAACCCTTTTCTGCCCAACCTATGGGCTCAATCCCGACGCTAACACACTCCTTGCACTTGATGAAAACCATGATGCCCTTGTAGCCCTTAATGGGGTCATGTAACCCTAGCAGATGGTCATTATGCATTAGAAGATTTGACACCCACATACATGATGGTATGATGGCTCTCGGAAATTATATGATCATGATAGAGATTGAATATACCTTTGTGCTTGATAATGGAGTCCCATGTGATGGGATTGAAGTCCATGTAAATCATTTTGCTTAAATATTATATGATATCTTTGAAAGTGTCCTTGAAACCCTTGCATATGGTGCCTTGGGTCTTGAACACACACACTCGGTAGCTTGTTAATGGTGATGTATGGTCCTTCTTGTGGTTAGATGTCTATTGAGATGTTGATGGGGGTGGAGTCCTTGGATATGCCTTGATATGTTGAAGAAGACTCTAAAGATGTCCTTGGAACTCTTGTAATGGGTTGTGTGGTCTTTGACACCCTTAAGTGTGGGGTCTTTGAGGTCCTGAAGAAATTGAAAAATTTAAGGGTATTGTACCATGTATTTGAAAATAAACCCATCGTAGAGAGATAGTCCTCGTCAAGCCCTTTCCATTGATATGTGGAGTGTCTCCTAACTCCTTACGGTTGATGAGTTTTGATTTTTTAAAGTTAATGTATTAATTTTCCCCTTTACAAGTAGATCGACCTTCTAAAAGAATTCAATTAATACAAGTCGACCAGATATGTGAATAAATCCTCCACGACCTATATAAATAGAAGACCAAACATTTTATTTGTTCATGAATCAAGTTTCTCTCTGGTATTTTGCAACTACTGGAGAAAAGTGCGTAACTTTGTGGAAGGGAAATTTTTGGGTCGCTTCAAGGAATGAAGAGATTCACTAAAATTGGCATAACTTTCTCATACGGAATCAGAATTACAAAATTATTGGCTCGTTGGAAAGCTTGTTGTGACTGATATGTGATGGCATGATCTAGAGTTTCTTTTGGTTCGTCTATTGTTTCTTCATATTGTGATCTTCAAAAAGGTATGGTTCATGCTTCTAGGTTTCTCTTATGTTGGCATGATGAGTATGAGCAGTAGGTTGATGACAGGGACAAGTTAATGAAAATGAGAAGTAGATGATTGAGTGGTAGAAGTGTTTCTTGATTGGACAGCTGAGCCTTGCAACCTTGGGGATTGGATTCCTCAACCCTTTCTCAGTTGGACATGAGAAGACCAAGTTGGGTCTTAGATTAGGAGTTGGTGCTCTTTGTATCAATTGGTGTTGATTGTAATCGCGAAGATTATAGGCTTCCATGAACAATACATAAACAAGTTTACCATACAAATCTTGTCTTCTCTTGTGTTATGTTGCTTGTTATGATTTAGTGATCTAGTTAATGATATGAATATTGTTTATAGTTGATTAGTTGATGGATGCTTATGTAATGATCGTGTAATTGGTAGCAACATATATTGATGAACTTGCTGATTAATAGAAGTTGAAAAGGGGTTTTAATTGCCTACACATGGATTCACCCCCCTCTCAGTGTGACCATTGTGTCCAACAATTGGTATTAGAGCCATCCTTAACCACAAGCCTTGCAAGCTTGAAGGAGATCTGTGGACACACAATGGAAGCAAAAGCAAAGACCTCAATCAATGATGTTTCAGTGTTTGATGTGACAGAATATTTTGGTTGGAGGAGCAAAATGAAAGCATACTTAAAGAACTTTGGTGTTTGGGACATTGTCATCAATCCACCCATTCCATCCAATAAGAAGGCCAAGTCAGTTACACGGAACGAAGCTAAGAAGGACAACACCACCACTTTGAAGTTCCTCATGGATAGACTTCCCAGCTCAGCAAAAGAAACTGTAGGGGAATACACTTCAGCTAAAGACATATGCTTCAAGTTGAAAAGTCAATACCAAAAGGGAAAACAAGACATTGAAAAGACGAATCAAGAAACAGTTGTCAAGCCCCTTGAAGATGTCAAGCAGGAAGAAAAGAAAGAATTGGACTCCAGTGAAGGTATGGATTCTTTTAATTGTAATAGTCGTATATGTGATGAAAATAAAAATGTTCTTGCAAAAGATGATGAAGAACTATCAAATGCTACAATAGAAATAACTCACGCCTTTTTGAATATTGATCTCAAAGCCAATTGGTTCATGAACACAGTCAATCTAAATCAGAGTGACTTAGTGAGGTTTAGAAGGAGAACCTCGGACTGTTTGAATAAGTTTCAACAAAAGACCATGATACTGAAAGTATTGCTTGTAAAACTTAAGCACAACGATGAACTATTGCAGGATAAGCTGGAAGACAAGAAAGATGAAGTTGAAAGACTAAAGACTGAATTGATCAGTAAAGTAGAAGCAAAAGAAGAGCCTGGTAAAGATTTAGAAGAACTTGAAGAAACAAGGAAGGTTAATGTTGATCTGAAGACTCGGTTGGAAGAAACCAAGAGGATGGAAGAAGTCTTGAGACACCAGTTGGATGAAAAGGAGAAGACTTGCCAAAAGCTGGAGATGGAGGTAGTTGGTCTCAGAAAGAAGGATAATAAATTTGATGCATATGTTAAGTTCAATAACATTTCAATCATCTTGGATGAGATCTTGTATTGTCAAAGATCTCCATTTGACAAATCCGGTCTTGGCTACAACAAGGAAAGAGGAAAAACTGTGGTTGGCACATGGTCTCCTAAGTCCCCTGAAGCAAGCCCGTCTACGTCCAAGAATGAAAGCAAAGCTCCTTGTCAAGAACCAGCACAACACAAAGAAGACTTCAGAAGATCATAAAGTCGTCAAGAAGTCGGTCCCACTCCTCAATACAAATTCAGAAGAGAGACAGCTCCGAAATGGAATCAGGCATCTAGGTATGAAAACAATTTCAATGGTTATTGCTATTCATGTAATGATTTTGGTCACAAATCTATGGCATGTAGATTCAATGATAAAAGAAGTGTTGGAAGTTCCAACAACACAGTCAGGTGTTGGACATGTAACCATGTTGGTCACATTGTTGCATATTGTTGTAGTATGAGATGTTATAGTTACAGTGGCTTTGGGAACAAAGCTCAAGATTGTGTATATTCAAGAAGACAATCTATGAGGAATGTCTCATACGCATCCGCAAGAAAATCTTATGAACCATGGAAGAAGAATAATGCAGGGAGAAATATAGCTCAGAAGACAAATACTCATAATCAAGGACACTCCCAGGTATGGATGAAAAGAATGAAACGTTCAACGTGGATAAAGTGGATCAATGTAAAGAAGATGACTGCCATGTGGCAAGCCAAGTCTGAGGTCTCTCAAAGACCTTGAGCACCTTGAGTTCATGGAGTTTGGAGGAGGAACTCAAAGGTGAGAGAGAGCAACTGATGGTTCTTTCATTAAAGCAGGATAGGTCCCTGGATCGTGATATAGCTATCCATGTTGATAGGGGAAGCATTGATCAGTTAGGAGTGACTTCAGATACAAATATGTGGTCACCCTTCTCCATTGATGCCGAAGGGGGAGAAATAAAGATAGAAGGGTGAACATGGTCGTAGGGGGAGCATGAGTTGTTGTCATCAATGACAAAAGGGGAGATTGTTGATTGAGTTGTCATTGATGCCAACATCGGGCTTGTAATGGCCCCTCAAGTTGTCATTGATGCCACCAAGGTCCCCTACAGTGGACAAGCTTGATGAACAAGTATGAGTTAATCACGGACATTTGCACAGCTTTGGTATGGGGTTTGATCGACCTTTACCCACAAACAAGGGCCAACTAGATGATAACTTTATGGTTGATTGACTGGAGATACCCACACAGGTGGTAGCATGGGCTTTGGATCCCATTCACTAATGGTGTGAACCTTGTAACACACGGTGGTACAAATGACCGATTATGTGGTCATTTCTTGAAGAAGTCATGACTGGATAAGGTCATGAATCCCACATACTTGGTATGTGCCACTTGAGGTCATGAATTCCAGTGCTTGCACTTGAAGAAGACCTTGATTCCCTTGTAGCCCTTGATCGGGTCATGGAACCCTTAAAGATGGTCATTATGCTTGAGAAGGTTTGGCACCCACATACATGGTGGTTTGATGGCTCTTGGAAATTATATGATCATGATAGAGATTGAATGTACCTTTGTACTTGATAATGGAATCCCATCTGATGGGCTTGAAGTCCATGTAAAGCATCTTGTTTAAATATTATATGATATATTTGAAAGAGTCCTTGAAACCCTTGCATATGGTGGCTTGGGTCTTGAACCCACACACTTGGTAGCTTGTTGATAGTGATGTATGGTCCTTCTTGTGGTTAGATGTCTATTGAGATGTTGATGGAGGTGGAGCCTGTTGGACACAATGGCCACACGGAGAGGGGGGGTGAATCAGTGTGTGAGCAATTTAAACTTTTAACCTTCTTTTAATCATTCAGATATATCAATCAATTAGATAATTAAATTCATCAGTTAAACCAACCCAGAGTGATAAGCACATTCATCACATAAAACAGACACACGCATATTTGTAATTTGATCTTTATTTATTGTACATGGAAGACAACAATCTTCTTGATTACAATCAGCACCAACTGATAAAGAGAACACCAACTCTGTAACAGGACCCAGCTTGGTTTTCTTAGTTCCATTTAAGAAGGGTTTGAGGAGTCCAATCCTCAAGTGCAAGATTCCACTTGCAAGCTTGATGCCAATCACTGATTGTCATCAATCTGCTACTTAACCATCTTTGTTGCTCAACCAACCTTTGTTGTTTCTCTGCTGGCCCTCACTGTTGGTCAACATTGTTGGTCATCTGCTCATCAATCATCTTGTTCATCTACTCACAACTACTCATCATTGCTGCTGGTCATCTGCTACTCATTAATTTTTGTTGCTGCAGCACTGGTCAATACAGTTGACACTTCTGAAGGTATCAATGTCACTTCATTATCATCATGAGGTTTGTCAAGTCATCAAGGTCTGCTACATCAACATATGGTATGTATTATAGTGTCCAAGAGTCATTGCATACTTCATCATAATAAAGTATGTGTTAATAGCAATGCCTCATGTACGATACATTATCAAATCTAAGTCTTCACACATCTCTAATCAATGTACATATCACAACATTCACTTAGATGTATGCTTCAACATCTGTACAGCTCACCATGTGGATATCACTGTGCATCATATTAGTTTATCATTTTAGGATGCATCATTATCAACATTCAGTGCATCATATAATAGGGTTTGCATTATCACTTAATCATATTCATCATCAAGATACAGTGTAAATCATCACTGTCTGCTGTAGGTCACTTTTCATAAGTTTTACTTCCTATGTGTATAGATGCCACTATAAGTGTACATTTATCATAGTGTACTTACCACTGTATGCAGCATGCACCATTAACATAAAAAATTCACCACGAAGATTGCTCATCTAGGACAACAAAATTGAGACCCAAAATAATCAAGCTCCATATTGGACTTAGCCAAGGTCTGTTGTTGTATACCGAACATGTTCATGTATCACTGTTTTATATACCTCATCAATACATCATCATACATGTATCCACATCATTGGTTGTACATGTTGTTGCTGCCTAATTCGCACCTCAAGTAACGTGGCAGAAATCTTCAAGCCACTGGGTGCGAACTTGGGGGCAAGCTCGAGCCAAGTGCTGTCACCTGATACTCAGCTCCTCCGTCTAGGCCAACTCCTAGTGAAGCCAAGGGGGGTGGACCCTAATGAAAAGTAAAATCTAAGGTTTTTACTCTATGAGAGAAATAATTAATTCTAGGAGTTTTAATATGGAATGGATGAATTTAAGAAATTACCAATTACTGCCAACAAAATTTAACCTTAGCAACACCTTAACTCAAATTAGATACACAAAATTCAATGACACATTGGGAGATTAACTTATGCAAAAAAAGGAACAGAAAAGACCAGTGCCAAAATGAAAAGAGTGCTTGCAAAAGTGGGTTGCTAGTGTAGTCTCAGTGAAAGTATTGCAGTGTCTCGGTTGGTAAATTTCAATTTATTAAATGAATTGATTAAGGAATGGGTAAATTGTGGGTTTGGCCCAACAAGTCAAGTCCCTTCGAACTGAGTGCTAAAGCAGTAATACCAAGTGTCCAACAGGGCGAGGATAGACCTGCTTAGAGTAGCCCCCTGACTCTGTAGTGATTACTCTTTGCAACCTCCTGAGTTCTCAAGAAAATTACTTGTGTGGATTTTCCTATTAGATCTAGTAACTCGTATCCCTTTTTGATACAGCCAACTGATCAGACAAGCTGCAGCGGTGTAGAGCATACGGGGAAGGAGTCTCGGTTTATTTTAATTAGAACAAGTTTTCTGATTTAGAAAAAAGATAAAACCCTGGAGTCTCTTTCCAAATTCAGTACTCGGGCAAGCCCTTATCCACGAACCTGTACTCGGGAAAGCGAGGGGGTTTATTCTAACTTAGCAGTGCACAACAAAATTGTTTTTGTTTTTTAATTACTACACTGCTCAAATCTTTTCCCCTATGGTACTTCAGTATAGCGCAGTGGGTAAGTATTCAGGTTACTTTTGCACAACTTAAACACAGCATGAAATGATAAAAAAAAGACAACTACGCTACTAGCATATAAGAAAACAGAAACGGACACCGACACAAATCCCCCAAGAGGGATGGGGACCGGGCTCTACTGAGCCTACTCAAACTTGTTTTTATTAGTCGGTTACAATGCTTCAGCAGAGAATGCTCTTTGGTCCTTGTTATCTGGGATCCAAAGGCTTACAACATGCAAAGGAAATAGGCCCAGCTAAGGGGAAAGCCTTCTGGGAGCTCCGGATGTTCAAAAAAGCTAATTTCGGGCAGAGTTTCCTTCTCTTTTTTGATGGGCCTGCTAAAAACCAGCAAGCATATGTCAGTGAAAGATGCCCAAAAACACTTTGGAAGTGTCTTTGGGCAGCATGCAAAAATTTACAAAAAAAAATCTAAGTAACAACCGATTACAAAAAACAAGGAAACAACTAAGTGAGGTAAGCCAGAAAGCTTGCCTTCTTAGGATCTTTGCTTGCCTCTTGAGGAGAATGGCAAGCAAATCTTAACCAAATCTTAAGGTCCATAACCACCTTTTCAGTTGCTGCTATAGTAGGTATGGCCTCTACCCACTTGGTAAAATAATCTGTCGCTATTAAAATCCAAGTATAACCATTACTTGAATTGTCTTTAAATTTCCCAATGAAATCAAGACCCCATTGTTGAAAAGGGGCCTGGATTAACACCGGCTTTAGGGGGTAGTGTAGCAAGCTTCTGTTTTCTTGTGAATAGTTGACATTTCTAGCAATTCCTAACAGACTTGTGCACATCAGTAAATAACGTGGGCCAATAGTATCCGGCTCTAAGGATCTTGTGAGCTGTGGTTTTGGCTGCGAAGTGGCCACCACAAAACCCTGAATGGAACTCCTCCAGGAGTCTTCGAGATTCTTTTTCATCCACACACCTAAGTATGAGACCGTCTGGGTTTTTCCAACCCAATCCCTCTTGGGTGAGGCAGTACTTAGTGGCTTGCAATCTTAGTGATCTTCTCTTGTGGCCCATTAGATGATCGGGACATGTTAAGTTGAGGAGGTAGAATATAATGTCTGCATACCATTGCTGTTGTTGAAGATGTTGAATTCCAGTTGAAATGGATGATGCTGGTGAACTGTTCTGACAGACCATGCCTAAGGCTTGCTCATTTCCCTCTGTCATCATCTTGGCAAGTCCCTGCCCCTTGATTAATTTAGTGGGTTTGATCTCCAAGTCATATTCCTGGATCTTTGATACCCACTTTCCCCTTATACCAAGGCAATCTTGCTGAGACAAGATATCCTTCACTGCTGAATGAGGGACATAGCCAACTACTTTGGAGTAACCTATATAAGTTCTGAAGTGTTTCAAAGATTTGACAAGGGCATAAGCTTGTTTTTCCATGGTAGTGTACTTAAGTTCAGAATTTTGCAAGGATCTACTCATGAATGCAATGGGTTGTTCTTGACCCTCCTTGTTCTTCTGCAACAAAACTCCGACAATTGTGTCTTCTGATGCAAATGAGAAAATCTAGAAGTCTTTGGAGTAATCAGGACTTATCAAAACAGGAGACCTAGAGATGCAGTCTTTTATGGATGCAAAACCTTCTTTACCTTCTTTATCCCACTCAAACTTAGCATCTTTCTTTAGTAGCTTCTGCATAGGTTTCATCAATTCTGCTAAGTTTGGTATGAATCTCCTTATAAAGTTGATCTGACCATTGAAGGACTGTAGGGCTTTCTTGTTATGGGGTAGGGAAACTTTCTTTATAGCTTCTACTCTCTCTGGGTCAATTTTGACCCCATCTTTGGAAACGATGTGTCCAAGCAACTTACCCTTATCAACTCCAAGTGTTGACTTAGCTAGCTTCAATGATAAGCTATGCCAAACTTTCTACATCTCCCAAACACTTTTCTGAGATGAGATACATGGTCAGATCTTTCTTTTGAAAAAACAGTAAGGTAATCTTGGTAGATTTCTATTATTTTCCCAATTAACTCATTGAAAGCATAATCCATGGCTCTTTGGAATGTTGCACCTGCATTCAAAAGACCAAAAGGCATCCTTAAATACTCAAATGCTCCCCAAGGTGAGGTGAAGGTGGTTTTGTGTCGATCCTCCTGTTTTACTAGCACCTGGTTATATCCTGAGAAACCATCTAGCATGGACATTATACCAGATCCAGTTACTCTTTGCAGTAATGTTTCCATATCAGGTAGAGGGTAATTGTCCTTTATGCATGAAATATTCAAGCTTCGAAAATCGATGCATATCCTCAACTGCCCATTCTTTTTTCTTACCACAACCAAGTTTGAGCACCACAATGAATGTCTGGTAGGTGCAATGATGCCAGCTGCCAACATTTTTTGAAGTTCTTTCTGGACCATGGAGGCCAACTTGGGATTTATTCTTCTAAGTTTTTGCCGAAAAGGTTTAGCTTCTGACCTTAGGGCAATAGTATGTTGGAATACATCATCCCAATAGGCTTTTAACTCGTCATATGTAAAAGCAAACACATCTCTGTACTCCTTTACTAGCTCTATTAAATCTTTTCTTTCTTTATCAGAAGTACCTTTTCCAATTTTTATATTTCTTGGTTCTTCATCAGTACCAATGTTTATTTCTATGTAATCATCCAACTTTATTGCTTCTTTCTTTTTATATCTGTCCTATCTATCAAAAGTGTGCTCCCATTCAATAACTTTCATGGGAATAGGGTTTCTTGGCTGATCCTCTTGTTCAACATGAGAACTTTGCTCATCCTGATAGTTGATCTGACAGTCGGCAAATTCATGCATATTGTTAATAAACCTTATGATATGATCGTCATCTTGAAAAACTTGCAAATGATCAAGGTTATCGGGGATTGAAGGCCTGAAATTTATTTCAAATTTTCCATCTCCTTTTACCAATTCCTCTGTGAACTCTAATGTCGAAGCTACAACTGCAAGTTT
>LPNX011001137.1:36760-55862 GCA_001517045.1 Pseudotsuga menziesii | reverse complement strand
TGTCTCACAAATATACTCATTATCTGGCTCATCAGGATCTTCCACATGGTACTTTCTTTCCTTTTCTCTATATAACTTGACATGTGCATCTTCAGAAGCAAGAATCATGGCATAAGTCCAGTCCATTTGAATAGATCCTCCCAAAGATGCAGCCCATTTTCTCGACAACAACATTCCCCATCTGTCAGGAACATCGATGACTACTATGTCCATGGTTACACCTATGTCAGGGTATGCTGCTAGTTTGACTGGAAAATTTAGAATTATACCCACGACATCGATCTCTCTTGAGTCCATGGCGCATACGTTCTGGTAAGGCCTTGAGATAGTTAAGCCCATTTGTTCCATGACTTTTCTAGTCATGATGTTTGATGATGCACCTGAATCAAGCATGCAATTGTGCAACAATTTGTTCTTTGCGATCAAAGAAATGTAGAAGGCAGGATGATCTTCTTTATTAGGATCTCTACTATGTAAGATAATGGGAACATCTTCATTGAAGTTACTCAGCTTCTTGGAAAGAATTTCTTTAGGTTTATCCTTCTCATTTTCTTTTGAGTTGACCAGTTTCTCTTTAGGCTTCTCAAGAGTTGTTTCCTCGGATTTTTCAACTATATTTTCCTTAGGTTCTGCTAAGGTTTTCATAAATATATCTCTTTGACTTGGAATTTTGAGGATCTCAATTACAGGGACAGAAATCTTAGCACTTGACAACCAATTGCCCAAATCAATGTTTAGATCTAGAGGGGGAGGAGTTTTTACCTTTGGCATATGCTGACTTGACTTGGTTGGGATCATGTTTTTCTTCTTCTGATAAACCACCCCTTTGTACCTTTCCATAATCTGCTCAGGTGAAGGCTTTTCGCCAAAAATCTTAGTAGCATTATCCTTTTCCTGACTGTAGTCCTTGGCTTGCTTCCATTTTTCTTTTGAAATATGATGAACTTGCCCTACATTGTTTCTATAGTCATGACCTCTAGAATGCCCTAAAAAGTTATTCATTTCAATTTGTTCTTGTTCCATAATGTAGCATAATTTTGGACAAGTAGATTCTTCATGAAGTTCATCACAAGGCCGACAATAGGGAGGAAACTCATCACTCACCATGTTGTTTGTTTCAACTTGCTTTGGAGGTCTCTGCTCAAAAGGTAGGTGACTTCCCTCCATTATTCGCCACCACTCCAAAATCTCTCAAGTTAAGATGTCGAGCCCAAGTTTACGCTGCCACATCTCACGTGAACCCCACCAACTTCAAACAATGCGCGATAAAGGAAATAAATCCAAGTTTTAATGCCACCGTGGATAACAAAGGGGGTCCACACTTTGATTAGCGCAACCCATATCACCATATTCATGAGCCGTGAAGCTCATGTCACCACTTCATCTGCGCTATAAACAAATCAGAACAATGTATGCTGGAATGTAGAATAAACAATGGTTCTAACGTGATGTGAATGGGGTCCACATCTCACGTGCCAGTAGATGCCTTCCACATAATGCTAGCGTGAGCTCCTCCATACATTGACGTCACCCTTCAATACAATCTTTCACCACTTTACTTTATAACCAAATTTTGATTTTATATGAGAGGAGGTATGAATCGTTAGTCACATGGGACCCTTGCCATGTCACTCAAATCAATTTTTTAATTGATTTTGACCTTTTTTAGAATTTGACTTTAGTGCCAATTTGTCTAGATTTAGCATTAAAATGCTATTTTTATGCACTTTTAGCCCAGATAATGCCTCATGGGTTTTTCGGCTGCCCGATTGATGTAGAAAGTGGTCCCATGGGTAAAGTGGACGCTCCGGGTGTGAAAACGAGTGTCCCCACGTCAGAAACGGACTCTGTATCTGACTTTTATTACAATCTAAAGTTTTTTAATTAAACCATTAAAAAATGGCTTAAAAAACGAAAAAAAAAATATATTTGCGGAAATTGACGAAACTCTAGGGGGACCTAGTACATGTCCATACGACTCAATTCGAATGCCTAGCATGGTGAAAAACACCGACACGAAGGCTCTAATAACCTCCCTTGGCCGCAACACCAAGATGACTACCCCAGCTTTGGAGGTGTGAGTGAAAAACTTGGAAATTATTAGTCGTTTGTTCAACAACCAATAATAACCAAGGGAAAAAACACTCTGGGCTAGTCGGCTTGATGCTTAAGTCTGGGAAGCTGAGCCTTTTATAAAAAATTAAATGCTAGGACATTTTTTACAATTTCTCCAAGGGTGTATAAACATGCGTTACAAAAAATAAAACGACCCTAGAGGCCTGAAAGGACCTTTGAACTTTGAATATGAACAAGTATCTTGTTCATCACTAGCAGCTCACTGAAAGTCCAACTAGGTGCAGCCTAGTCGGTAACACATGTCACGGTGCTTATTGGAATTAGGGAATCATAATAAAGTGAATCATCAAGGTTTTGCAATGTCATGTATCCATCATTATGGAGAATGAGTTATCTTACCTTTCAATGCTTCCAACACCACAAATTTTGTTGCTGCAAAAGTCTGCACCATTATGATAAAATTTAAACAACTTGCAAAACTCAGATCACTATGAAGACTGGGACTATTCATCTAGGGCAGTAAATAATAGAGCCCAAGAGGATCTTTGTCAAGCATGACACGATGGACATCCTTATCCAATCATCATACAACGTCTGCATCAAAAGGTGTCTGACTGTTGACTGTGCAACTTTCACTGAAAGGCTTCTTCTAGGGCAGCGAGCTTATGCTACTGCTGCAATTTGTTGACCAAAAGAAAGGTCTGCAATTTCTCCAAAATTCGGATGGTTTTCCATAGTCAACTAGTTAGGGAACACTCTTCTTGTCGTTGTTGCAAATTCATGGTGTGGAAAAGCCTGCAACACCAATCACAACCTTGGATCTTGTCAAGCTCAGAACTGTCAAGAAGGATGTGGTCTGCTATTCGAGTTCCTCAGTCATCAAATTTCAACAACTGTTGACAAGATAAAAAATATCAAAAAGGTATCTATGGTCTGCTGCTAAATCTCCACCAAATTTACCTCAGTCAAGCTTGCCTCAGTCAGCAAGCTCTACGTCAGTCCACCAAACTTCTTCCTCGGTCCAACACATGAGCTCATCCTTCATCGTTATATTCATGTGAGTGGAAGTGTCTTCATTTTATACTACAATGTTTGTCCACATCCATAAAATAGGGCAGACTTCAAGGTCAACAAGGTATATCCTTTTATTATTTTGTATTATTAATTTTTTAAATTGAATTTGAATCATATAATATTCAAATAAAATGTTTAATGTTTATAAGTCATTGTACCACCATTTGAAAGGGTTTTAGGGTTTATCCACAAGCCCTCAAGGTCACCAAGGTTGCATCAAGCCTCAAGGGCTTCATCAAGAACCAAGGACCAAGGACCCTCAGTAAAGGGTATGCACTTGATCTCAAGATCAACGCATGTGTGTCATACAAGCAAATGTATCCACCACATCATCAAAACCAAGCCCATAAGGGCTTCATCAAGGACCCCATCACCATGACATGTATGACTAAGGACCCCATCATCAAGGTTCCATATCATCATCAAACCCATCCTCGATCATCATCCACAAGCCACCAAGTGTGTCCAACTGTCCAAGTGGGTGCCAAGACTTTCTCATGCCCTAGGCCCATCTCCAAGAGTTTCAGGACTCATCAACCATCAGTAACCATGCAAACCACAAATGACCACAGAATGGGTCATTTGGCCCATTTGGTGTTCCAAAGGCCCATTTAATATGCCAAGGGGCTTCATGGGCTTCTTCATCATATCAAGGGCATGTTCATGGGTTCCACAACATGTCAAGGCCCATACAAGGTCATCAACATCATAATGGTAGCAAGAATCACATACAAGGGTTCCATGACCCCAACAAGGGTTGCAAGGTCATCACCAACACAAAAGGGGCTCCATCGTGCATTCCTTCAAGTGATAGGGGTACAAGGAAATTTTCCTCATGGAAAGAGGGCTTCATGGACTTCTTCAACCACCTCAATCACACGAGAACTTCCAAGGGTCAAGATCCATCATGCAACCTCCTGTGAGGTTTCCAAGCCTTCTCCTAAGGTACCATGACACTGTCAAAGCATGAATGACCACAAAATGGGTCATTAATGCTTCAAGGGCTTCTCCATCGTCCACAAGGGGTTCAACACAATCTCTAGGGACTTCAGCATCATCAACAACGTCTTCAGCATTGTCAACAAGGTGGTGGCTCCAAGATCCAACCTTGTGCGTACAGGGACCTTGTCAACTGGATACAAGGTGCTTCAAGGAACAACCCATCTTTGTATGGGCTCCAAGGAACTGGATGTGAAGATACTGGGATCATCCATACCTGTGCACTGTAAGAGGGACTTGGTGGCATCAATGACAACCTGTGGGGCCATTGCAAGGCCATGTTGGCATCAATGACAATTCAATTAACAGTAGACTAGATCTTGCATAAGGTTTTATGTTTGATAAGCCCTTGCATAGAGGGAGGTTTTTCTTTGTACTTATCTCAATCAAGATTTTGCAAATCTAACCCCTTCTAGTGTAGGGTTTCACTCAAGGAAGGAAGTAACATAGGGACTTTCCCTTCCCCTTGTAATCACAAGTTGAACCTTCCAATACATCTATGAAGTGTTGGACACCTGGAGCACTTACTCTTTCTAAATGATCTTTGAAGCAAGGCTCTCTAAGTTAGCAACCTGTTATCACCAAACTTGTAGTTGCCTCTATGAGGTGGATCCACAATGGACAGTAGAGGGATAAGCAACTAAAGAGGTGGAACCAAGATAGCCTCGACTCCCAAATGGATGGTTGTCATGCCAATAGAGGCAATCTTCACTTGATGTTGTCTTAGCCCAAGACAACAATGGGGGAGACCCATATCTACTCCCAACAGGAGAGATCAAACCAAAACATTAGATCAAATCAAGTGGAGTTGAAGTACGTAAGGTGTAAGGTGGAGTAAACCCTAGATCTATGGATGAAGTCACAAGGTGAATTAGGGCTTAGATCAGGGGTTTATGAGATATGAAATTTGATCAAAGTTAAAAATACAAGTGACCTATAAGCTTATTACTAGATCCGAGATTAAGGTACTAGCAAAATATAACAATATCCACTGCCTTGGGAAACGAGACCAATGCAAAGAGCATAAGAACATGATTTGGGGCTACCTAGTACCAAGGGGTAGACTCGAAAGAAGGTATTACAGCATCAAAGCACCCGATCCACAAGGAAAAGATCAAATCGCAAGAGAAGGAGGCAACACTAAGGATAGCGCTAGGGTTTGGAGAACATTGCCTTGGGATTTGGGCCAAATGGAGTCACTTTAGCAAAACGTTTTTGAAGACCCACTTAGGGTTTGACACGATCTACAAAACCCAGAAATGATTTGCCGAGAGATCAAGCAGTTTGATCCATAATATTTTTTGATTTTTTATATTTAGTGTTTTAACATGAAAATGAAGATGCCAATGGATTGAGACCTAGAAAAGAAGAACTAACCTGTAGATCTTACCTGGAAAACCTTGTAGATGCCTTGATGATGATGATCTATGTTGTCCCGATCAATTTGAGAAGATTTGAAGGAAGCCTCTATGTGAAACGATTTGCCCAAGGAAGCCAATGCGCCCTCTCTCCTGCACAACAAATGTCAACCATATCAGATTTGATGCGTCACGAGAAAAGAACAAATGCTACAGAAAAATAGCAAGATGAAATCATAGATCGCAATGATACTAATGAAAACCCCCTGATACAAGCCAAGCCAAGCCAAGCAAGTTTAGGAACCCTTGCAAAAACGCCCAAGTTGAAGTCGCCCTCCTGTAGACAAGACAATGTTTCTAAAACATATAGATCTCACAACAAATACCCAAATGCTAGGAAGCAATAGATTTTCCAATCACCATCTAAGAACACCAGATGCAAAGGAGATCCAAGAATTTCCACAAAAATAGTTTTCTATTATCCAGATCCAAGAGCCAAAGACCCTCTACAAATGAGAAACTCTCTCCTTTAAATAAGAATGAGAGAACCATAATCATAACCAGTTTTCAAATGGGTGGCTAAGATTAAAAGATTAAAATGTTCTAATCAATGGTTGAGATGAGCTCAACATAGAGTACCTGGATCAATACAATACAATAATATAAAAATGGACCAAATCACCATAGGCGAGGGGATCCCACTCAATAAAAAATAAAAATAAGGCTCATGGTGGGTCCAGGGAGTGTTAACTAACTCTCCTAGTGTGTCCCCGTGGGACAATAAAATAATATAATTTTTCAAATGCCAAAATAGTGCCTTTCTGAGGAAATCATGAGCCTCCAAAAGCTCCAGAAAATAATAAATCATGCCGAAAAGATGGATGTGGGTCCATCCAAGTGCTGAAACTACTGGAGGTGTGGAAGACATCACTCTCATCATCAAAACTCATTCCATGCCGTTTCCTTTCCTTAGTAGCCCAAATCGAATTCTTTAGTAGCCATTTTAATTATTTTAATTCTACCTCAGGAAACGTGATATGCCCAAAACTGCCTCCTAGGGTACCTGTGTTATCGAACTGAGCCCACCACGCTCTCTAGGAGGTGGGTAATATGGTAAAAACAAGTGGCTAGACCACCCCCTCCTCATACAGCGCCCTAGGAGATCCAAACAAATCATCTTTCTGCTCAGACAGGCCATCCAGCATCGCAAAACTGCACCAAAATGGTACACTGAGCCAAATCATCCCTGGAACTACCCGAAACTAAAAGCAAGTTGTCTCATTGGACTCAGGGAGTCCAAATCCATCTAAGGTGCATACTCGTACACCCTATATGCCTTTGCATGATCATCTATAATATCCAATATACCCAGATAGACAAAATAATAATCTGTAAATGGCCACATAATCAATAATATAACCAAGGCTAACATCCATCTGTTGCAAGTGTTCAAAGGCTAAAACATGCTCTACAAATCATTCAAGTAACAAATATAACAAGTAGCAATCACTTCACTGGCGGTCTATCAACCAAATATATAGGGTTTCATTTATTAATTATAACTCAGACCAGACTTTCAAGACCATACTCACTTCAGAGTTGTAATCAAATTGCTAGTGAAGGGTGAAGGCTAAAGTTCAAAAGGCTAGGCCAAAGGGTGACCACCAACTCAACATTGTGACACTTTGGATATGGAAAGGGGATACTCACTCTAGCATATGCCGAACAAGCAACAACACAAGGGGTGGCAGTGTCTCACAAATGGATAAGTTACATTCAGAGGTGTTTATTCACCTTGACAAATGCTCACAATCCAAATCAATACAAGTGAGGCCAGCAATCCTTAGATATAACTTTAGGAACCACTGCTTTTTTGGGCCTTTGATTTTCCATAGCCTTGGTCCATGCATTTATTACACGGATTTTTATTATTTTAGGCTCCATGCATTCATGTATGTTTAAAAACACTATTTTTCATGAATGTTTTAAGATATCCATTATACTTCAAAGCCACTTTCATTAGTCTTTCCTTGCATTCATGTATGTTTAAAAACACTAATTTTCATGAATGGGCTTTTTCAATAAGATATTCGTTCATTTCCAAATACATCGTATTGATGGCAACGCTACTTGTTTCAGGTTTAGCCAACACGGCCTAGGCAACTCAAAGCCGAGACACAAATAAACATGTAAGCTTGTCCAACAAAGAGGCTCTAGTGGGGAAAGGTCACCCATGCCACAAATCAAGTAGTAAGTCAGATTGGAAACACAACTGAAAGGTAATGGATGAGTGGAGATAGTGAACCATGAAACCAACACTAGCAAGCCAAAGTATGGTGGGAATGACTACCTCTATTCTCCCTAAGGAGGGTAAAACCAATCAGTATGGGTCAAGAACTTTCAGGTCTAAGCAAGGACATACATACATAATATCAACTCATCCAAGTCCACCTATTTATATGACCGCCAGATCATGACACTGGATGCTGAGATATGTCACAAGAATGAGTATAAGAGCAATAATAACCATAACACAAGATAACATATGTTGGGTCATAAACATGTAAATAATAAGTCTGAACTAACAACTATCCAATGATAAGCTACCGATGCAACTCTGGGCACTACTGACTGCTCTGCAAATGGCTAAATGACTACATCAGTCCTCAAATCTGAGTGTCTTGAGACTCGGCCATGGCATGGGAGAGTACTATAGTCCATCATCAAATAATGATCCATCATAGATGCTCATCTCAGCATCTCATATGTAAGGGAACTGGCTCAAAAATATGAAAAATAGAATATGGTAGCCCGGCTACTATATATGTGATAACACAACCTATTGACTCCATTTTCCCCAGGTTGGATTAGCACTAATCCTTTGAAGTGGGTTCCCTTATCCTCCCATGTATATCTCTATATTGCAAACATTTGCTACGGAAACCTTTTGGAATCACCTTGCTCCTCATTGCCCTTTTCCCTAGTAAACCCTTAACCCTAGGGAACACTCCCCCTTATTAGATTTTCTTAGGAATATAGCAGTATATCTTAATTACATTTATCAATAGGATCACTAGAAGATAGACAAAGCACGGAACAATAACACAAGCATTTTTCACCTGGGAAACCCAAATGGGAGAAAACCCAGCAACCTTCATCTAGAGATAATAATTCTGAGATCAAAGTACAATGAAGGAAGAAAAAGAAAAATATGGAAATGCTTTCCAAAGATAGAAACCCGAAAACAGTATTCTTCTGCAGTGTATGCGAACTTCTCTCTCTCCCAGAAAACTGTGCACTTCACTTGTGCTGCTACTGTACTGCTGTGTGGAATAACGAGGAGGGGTGCCTCCTATTTATACAGATTTTCCACCAATATTTTAAATGGGCCGACTTCTCTTCGGTGAGAAACGTAATTTATATTTTGTCTTTTCTTTTGCTTGCTTTTCTCCACAAGGTCTACATTGTTCTTCTAGGGTTTGTATGATTGATTACAATAAGTTTATCTCTCGTAGGAGGTACAATACAAGAACAATAAGAATAGCTTATGAAGTTGCACAAACTCCAACACTCCCTCTCAAGAAGGAAGATATTCTTTAGTCTTCATCGGCATCACGATCATCTAGGTTTCATCTGTACCACTATACTGTCTCTATCATCTCTAAACGTACTGAAGGTTGTCTTTATGAATTTCTTCTATCTGGATGTCTGAGAGAAAATCTCTTGCTACCTATCCATCTCTAATGCCGATGGAATACTTCCATGCCTGGCTAGAGATCATGGATGAGCAAGTGTGTACAACAATCTACTACCTGTTTGTCTCATCTTCCGATGGGATACTCCCATACTTGACTGAGAACCTGAATGAGTAAATGTGCACGACCATCTACAGTTTGTTCGTCTTAGCTGCCGATGGGTTACTCCCATACCTGGCTGAGAACTCGGATGAGTAGAGGTGTCTGTGCAATCACACGACCATCTGCTAGCTGTCCGACTCATCTGCGGAAGGGATTTCCCCCATACCTAACTAAGCACCTAGATGAGCAAAGGCACATGTGTGAAGCCAACCATCTACTACCTGTTTGTCTCATCTACCGATGGGATTTCTACCATACCTGGCTGAGAACCTGGACGAGCAGAGGTACCTGGGCAAAGGTATGGTAAATGTCTCTCAGTCATGTCTCCCTCTCAAGGAGGGATGCGTTCTCTTCTACTCCAAGTCTTTTGCGAAAGTATTCAAGCTACATCCTGGGAAGAGGCTTGGTCTTAACATCTGCAGTCTAGTCGTCTGTTGGAATATACTGGAGCTCGACTGCACCTTTTTGCACCATATCATGTATGAAGTGATACCGAATCTCTATGTGCTTCGACTTGTCATGAAATACAGGATTCACTGACATCTGCACACAACTCTGGTAATCACGGTGAATCGCGATTGGCTCTGGAAACTGGCCAAACAATCCTGCAAGGAGTTTACGAAGCCAAACTGCTTCTTGGGCTGCTAAACTAGCAACCATATACTCGGCCTTTGCAGTACTGAGAGCTAATGAGTTTTGCTTCCTATTGTACTAGGAAATTACTGCAGAAGTCAACCTGAAACAACATCCTGAAGTCTAAGTCACCAGATTCGACGATTTTTTTCCTTCAAAATCGAAATTCGTCGTTTTTTTTCATAAAGGCTAATTTTTTCGGAAAAATCGTCGATTTTCATTGCCCTACCCTAAATTCCGTCAAGTTTTCTATGTGTTTTTCTGCAGTGTGAGCCCGCGACTACCTTGACATTTCTTGAGTCAGAATTCGACACTAGGTTTCGTGAGCCTCTAAGTGGTGAGTTCCTAGCAGCCTTCATATCTCTGTATGCAGGTCGTGGATCTCTGCGAGGAGCACCGAGATGTGTACACTGTAGTTTTCCGACAACATATCATGTGCTAAATCGATTCAACTGTGGATCATGGATTATGGATCGTGTCCGTCACTGGATTAGTTTTGCCAGATAGACTACGGGTCGGTCGACCGAGTGGAACGGCAGACAACATGCTTAAGAGAAAATAATTATATATTTTTTAATCTATTAAGAATTAAATTAAAATATACATGTTATAAATTTTAATTTGAAACTTTGATGCATAGTGTTATATTATATTCATATGGTATAATATATAATTTGGAACTTTACATGGTATAATTTCAAACTTTAAAGTTCAAAATATACATGGTATAATATATATGGTATAATTTTTATTTCTTTATCTTAACCATTAGATTTAAATTATATAATATCTAAATAATTTAATATATTATTTTTATTTTTAATATTTATATATAATGAAATATTTTTTAATTTCTAAAATTTAGTCACTCGCATTTAATGCCGGATTTTATCTCCAAAATTTTCCTCGTCGATTTTTGTCGAATTTTAAGATTTCTAAATTCGAACACGAACTCAAACCAAGTGACTTAGCTTGAAGTGCTCTTCCTATCTGTAATGCATCCAGGCCAGTCTGAGTCTATAAACCCTTGCAATCTCAAGTCACAATTTGAATTCTATCATAGATCATATCCCACAGTGCCATGTAAGTATCGAGCACATGTTTTGCAGCAATCTAGTGAATCTGCCTAAGTTCGCTCGTGAATTGACTGGGGGCATTCACAGCAAAAAAATATCTGGTCTGGTGTTTGTCAAATACATCAAGGACCCAATCAACTGGTGATACATGGTGGGATCGATCAAATTTGAATCTGAAGCAAAATCTCTCAGCTTCTTCAAATTTGCATCCATCAAAGTAGCTATGGACATGCAATCCAACATTCTGAATCTTTTCAATATATCTATGGTGTATTTTCCTTGACCTTGGAAAATCCTCTTCTACCTTTATCATACTTCTAATCCCAAGAAGTAATGCAACAACAATATTATTGAGAAAGGTTGTCTCGAAATCCATCTGATACAACTTCTATCCCATTGTTGAAGCAAAACAATGATCGATCTGATGGAATTATATCGAACCATAGGAGCAAATGTCTCATCATAATCGACTCCCTCTTTCTGAGAGAACCCTTTGGCAACAAATCTGGCCTTGTATTATTTTAATGATCCCATCTGCTCCATGCAGAGCTTCATGGTCCTCTGCATTCTACAAAATCTATCGTGCCCATCTGTGTCTTTTCTAGCCTACTACCATATCTATGGGAGCATCATCTGGCTCAACTGGATCAATGGGACTGATCAATTTATTCATTTCTTTAGACTCCCTCTTAATGTTTGGAGGGGGAGATGATCTCATCTCTTCATCGTCATTGATCTCCATATCTGATCCTCTTCCTTTTCGGATAGCCATTTCTTCTTCAAAGGTTGCATCTTGCCTGACTTCGATTTGAATCGAGCCTAGGATGTATATTCTGTAATCCTTTGAAGACTTGCGATATCCCACAAATGTTTCGTTCTGGCCTGAAGGTTCTAACTTGGGCACGTGAATGTAGATTGGAAAGTAATTATTTATCTTGGTGACAACCAGGTTCATCAAGGATCCTTCAATTGTCTTGTTCGAGTCACGACATCAGTGTAGTTAGGTTTCTATCATATGTAATAGACTAGAATCCTTGTCTTTGAGGGATAACTCCCTCTGTCTCTTAGAAGTCGGTTGAGTAAATCTTGTTGAAGCAGCAGATAGACCGACATTCATAGAAGCTTTCTACTTCTGATCACCAAATCTCTGCATGAGATTATTCTGGGTATGAGAGTCATAATACATGCTTCTAGAGGCTTTCTGCTTCCATTCCATTCGTATATCAATGGGATCACTTGTTGTTGTAGATCATGGCATTCCCTACAAGTCAAATCCAGTCAGATGGTTAGCAATATTTCATAATCAATGTATTAACGAAATAATGTAGATAACTGTTTAATCAAGCCTTCGACACAACACAGGTAAGGCCATTATCTGGATCAGTGAAACAGGAATCGGGCCCAAGTCGTGATTAATCGCAATCCCCGACTTGGTCTTTCCCCAAACGATCCGACTTGGATCGTTTCCCCATAAATTGCGTTCTTTTGTCGTTCTGATCCACGTCACTACAAACTTGCATTTAATCGCGTTTTTTTTACTGGCAACAAAGTAAAAAGTGAAAATCGTGGCCGCTAATTTTCGCGGGTTTATCCTACGCCGGTGGCATTTGGCATTTAGTTGTCGTTTTGTTTTGTTTGAGAGAAGTTCGTTTTTGTTTGTTGCGGCGAAGTTCTGGTGCGTCTGCAAATCGAAGCTCTGGTGCGGCAGCAAGTTGAAGTTTGTTGGTGTTCCACGCCAATTCCCATGCCCATTCCCACACCAGTTCCACACTGTTCTAGTCAATCGAGAGGAAGTTCCATCCGTCGTCGCCAGTTCCATCCCTCGTCACTAGTACCAGCTCCACGCAGGTTCCATCCGTCGTCGCCGGTACGATTCAGCTCCACGCAGGTTCCAGACTTCAATGCTATTCAGCTCCAACGTCAACTTTATTCAACTCCACGGGGTTCGATTTCAACGCTAATTGGCTCCACCTCCGTTTCCAGGGTGTCTAATAAGTTGAATTTTAAGAATTGATAAATTATTCTATGTGTAATATATTATGGACCGTGTAACATTGTAATATATTTTTTATTAATATTTATTTGACTATGTAATTATAATATGTGTAATTATTATAATATTTATTTTTTATTATAATGTGTAATTATTGATATATTATTAATTTATTTGACTGTGTAATATAGTTATAACTTGTAACTTATTATTATTGATTGTGTAGTGTGTAATATATTATAATTTATTCACTATGTAATTACTACTTATTATTATTGACACAGTAATATATTAATTATTGACTGTAATTATATTAATTATTAATAAATTAATATTTATTAATAATTAATAAAATATTGTGTAAAAGGTTGCAAGCTTCCTTATACTGTTTGTTGTTGTTTTTGTTACAAGGATTTGAAGTTTGATCTTTGGGCCTTTGGCAGCCTATTATAGACATATGCAGCGGCCAGCCACGCAGTGAAAATGCCCAGGGAGAAGGACTTTGCTTGGGCTTACTGTGAGAAAATTCCGAGAAAACCCAAGAAGCTCTTATGTAAATTTTGCAAAGAAGAATGTAGTGGGGTCATTTATAGATTCAAGTTCCACCTTGCTCAGATGCCAAGCCATGACATTCATATTTGCAAAAACATTGAGCAAGATGTCAAACACCAGGCAACCTTGGCCATTGATACATTCAATGAGCTGAAGGCCAAGAAAGCAAGGATAACTATAAAACAAGCAAGTATTGGAGCTGGTCAATTTTCTTCCAATAACCCCCTATGACCTCCCTCCGTTGAATCCTCAATGTCAAGCCCAAGCTTTACAAACATGCTTCAAAGTCAAGACCAAATGCTACCTCCTTCCATCCCTACAAATTTAAGCACGGGAGGTGGCAACATACACAGTTTTTTTCCTGCCCACACAAAACCTGGTTCCCAACCTAGCTTGGAAGCCACTGGTTGGAAAAAAAATGCCCATAGTCAGGCAAGGAAGGCCATTGCTAACTTTTGGTACTATTCCGACATCCCTTTTCACTGTGCCAGAATCCCTTACCGGCAAGCTATGGTTGATGCAATTGCTATTGCAAGTCCAGGGTTCAAAGCCCCTACATCTGAGAGCCTTAGGACAGATTTGCTATTAGAAAGTGTTGATGATGTTATGCTCATACTTGTCGAGTTTCGTTCATCATGGGCAGAAACAGGGTGCACCATTATGAGTGATGGATGGACAGATCAAAAGAATAGAACTTTAATAAATTTCCTTGTATCTTGTCCAGCAAGCACAATGTTTCTCAAATCAGTGGATGCCTCAGGCAAGGTTAACACTGCTCAGCTTATTTGTGAAATGATGGAGGATGTTTTTCAGGAAGTGGGAGAAGAAAATGTTCTACAAATTTTCACCGACAATGCAGCTACTTATATGGCTACTGGTAGACTTTTTGAGGTTAGGCACCCCACCATTTTCTGGACCTCTTGTGCAGCCCATTGCATAGATTTAATGCTTGAGGACATTGGAAAACTTGCTTGGATACATGAGGTTGTGGATAAGGCAAAATCCATAACCAAATACATCTAATCACACTAATGTCCTCCACACCATGAGAATATACACTAAAGGTAAAGAACTTGTTCGACCTGCAGTGACAAGATTTGCAACAAAATTTATCTCTTTGAATTCTGTGGCTCAACAAAAGATAAATTTAAAAAGGATGTTTTTGGGACCTAAGTGGATGGCTTCTAAACATAGCAAGACCCTCGAAGGCATTGAAATTGTTGCCTTGGTGTTTAATGATGGTTTCTAGAAAGATGTCGAAGAGATTGTTGACGTGACAGAATCACTTGTTAGAGTTCTTAGGTACTTCAAGACTTTAACTTTTTCATTTTTTAGATTTCATTTCATTTTCAGATTTAATTGAATTTGAAAGTTTGATCTTTCAGAATGGTTGATCGTGACAAACCCGCTATGGGTTACATTTATGAGGCGATGGATCTCGCCAAGGAGGCCATCAAAAGAAGATATGGGGATGGGGTGGGGATGGGGAGGCCAAGTATATGCCTCTTTGGGACATATTGATGCACGCGGGGATAGGAAATTGCATTCCCCCTTACATGCTGCTGGGTACTTCTTAAACCCACAATATTTTTAAGATAAGGCTAGATTTAATGAGGATGGGGAGGTTGGCAGAGGGCTCATGACGTGCTTTGAAAGGTGCTTCCCTGATCAAGAGGTCCAAAGTCGTGTTATTGCTCAGCTACATAGTACAGGAATATAGGACACGATCAAAGTTGTTTGCCTATACCAGTGCTATACGCTAAAGGATTAAGATGTTGCCAGGTACCCTTGAAGGCTTCATCAATTTATTAAATTTCTTTATTTGGTTTGTTTAATGAACCTAGTATTGACTTTTTATCATCTTCAATATGGATGCACGAACCCTTGTCGATTGCTAGGTCTTTGGTGGCAAAACTTTGGTAGTGATATGCCAAATCCAAAGAGGTTCGCCATTCAAATCTTGAACTAGACTTGTAGTGCTTCAGGTTGCGAGCGCAACTGGAGCATGTTTGAGAAAGTACATTCCATGAAGCGCGACCGATTGACACAAAAGCAGTTAAATGACCTTGTATTTGTCCATTACAATCTTTGTCTTCACAGGAAGCAAATACAAGGTGACGGTCAAACTTGAGTATATACATTGGTGACTGAGCCTTGATGAACACAAGGCTTGGTTTAGTTTCTCTAAGGATTATGCATTTGAATTTGATGATTTGATTTACACTTTAAAGATTAAAAGTTAAAAACTTTAAATTTTAAATCATATTTCCATGTTTCATGATGATGACAGGTTTGGATCATTCACCAATCAACCTAGAAGACCAAGAGCAAGATATGCAAACTATACATGCAGCAGAATGGGTCCAATCAGTGGTGGGTCCTCTTTTTAGCATTGCTGACTAAGACAACTTTGAGAGTCAAGCAACCCAAGATATGGGGCTCGTTACTTCTTAGGATTTTTACAATTTTACTGATTATTATGCAATATTTTGTAAACTTTTAGAAGCAGATGCTTATGCTTCTAGTTCACTACGGTCAAGACTCGATAGAATTAATACATTGGATCATGTTTGGAGCCTGGACTGGTATCATATATGAGACATTGTTAATCATTTATGATAATTTGGACATCTATTTAGTATTTACTATTGATATTATCATTATGCATTGTTTGGAGTGTGGACATGACATTATTGAATTAGAATATCAATGAAAAATGTTATTTTTAATTCAAAATGTTTATATCTTTATTTTTTGTATTCACCAATTTTTTCCCTATCTTTTCCCCTTTTTTTCCCGATACGATTAAAACTCTTCGCTCTTTTGCCTCGTCGATTCATTTTCGATTCTGAATCTGGTAACATTGATCCGGATGCTTTTGGTCTCCATTACAGCATACCATTAAGAGTGTGTACTACTCCAGTTTGTTATAAAGGAGTTGTCATCCTAAATGGGTTGTGCAGCATGACAAGCTATTTAACTACCTAAATTTAGAAATGCAGATCTTTGTAAAACATATTAAAAAACAACTAGATCTAATCTACTAGAGCATGTAAAATCAAATACTTATCTTTCGTAGTTTTGTGGGTGGGCTCCCACTGTTAGAGTCCACTGATCTTCATATGCTTGCTTGACGATCATCACAGTTCAGGTCTTCATATTATTTCTTAGAAGAAGAACTCCGAACGATCATCCTTCCTTGGCTCCTTGTGAGGAGGGTCTTCTGCTACATCAAAAGTTGAAGCTTCATGATTCCTTTTGATTGAACTTCGACAGCTACTAGCATAATGACCGTATTTCTTGCATCTGTAGCACTGTATCTGAGATAAGTCCTTCTTCTCTTATTTTTTTTTATCTGGGGGAGGACTTGATCTCTTATCTTGATGCTTGTGATTGAAGGACTTCCTTCCCCTTCCCTTGACTTTCTTGGCATGACATATGAACGCTTAGTTCTCTTCAGGTTGAGCGCCATGAAGTCTTTGGCATGCTGTGATTCTTGTTTCTTCTTGAGTGCATTCTGCCCATAGCTTATCAAATTTGGGCAACTTGATTCGACCACTTATAGTTTGGATGAAAGACTCCCAAGATGGTGGGAGACCATTTAAGGTGGTCATAATGAGATCCTTTTCTTCAAGATTGTCTCCACTGGACTTTATCTTGTCCCAGAGCTCAATAATCCTAATGAAATATGAGGCAATATTCTCAGACTTCGTCATCTTTATATTCGATAGTTTATTCCTCAATGTGAGAGTCACATTGATATTACTGTGTTCAAATAGCTTCTTCAAGGTTTTGAACATCTTCCTTGTTGTCGTATTTTCTGAGATCCAAGGAACCAAGTGGTCTCTAACTAAGTCCACCAAAATTCTTCTTGCTTTGGCATCATTCTTCCTACAGCGAGATTTGTCTTCTTCGGCTTATGATTCTGGGACCTTTTCATTTACACACTGTAATAGGTCATTTTCTTCTAGTAGAAGAAGAACGCTAGACTTCTAGGGGATGAATTTGGTAGCCCCTTCCAAACGATATTCAACCTTCATACTAATCATCTTCAGTGTAGATCTGGATCCGAAACCCTAACTGAGACTAGGTCAAAAACTGAAGGTTGGAGTTTTGAAAAAATGACACTACAGATCAATGTGCCCTGAAGAGGCGAGTTGAGAAGATGTTGTTGACACTGAGAGGGGGGGTGAATCAGTGTAAAGCAATTTTTACAACTTTTCTCAGTTAGCTACCTGTTCATCATTCCATTACTTTACCATAACATTTCATAAACATCATTCACAAAGCATAAGCATTTCATTCATAAGAATCATAACACAGAAGAACACCACACCATATAAATTTGTAATCTTTTTATATTATTTTGGTCCGGCTACAACCGTTAGGCAAAATCAGCACCTACTGATACATAGAGCACCTACTCTTAATCCAGGACCCTGCCTGGTTTTCTTAGACCCTGCTAAGAAGGGTTTGAGGTATCCTAACCTCAGAAGCAAGACAAGCTTGCTTTTACATTAAGGCTTACTGTCACATCAACTCATCAATCTACAGTCAACTGTCTCAGCTCATGCACATCTGCTCACCATCAATGCTGCTCATCATCACTACTGCTGGCCATCTATTGCTGCAAATTATCCTCTGATCAGAACTTCTTCTGCTGGTCAACTCAACTCATACTACTCATCATAAATGCTGCTCATAGTCAAAACATCATACAGCTGCTATCGCTGATCATCTATTCAGCACTGCTGCAACACACTTCCCACTGCTGCTTATTAACCTCTGTACTCTAGTCACTGTCAAATCAGCATAGAAGATTTGGAACTGTCACTTAGCAGCAAAAGAAAATCATAATTAACTCAACAATAATGTGAACCTCTGCAAATTCTGGGACATAATCTTGCTCAACACTGTATGTGCTTATTCCAAGATATGAACTTTTCTAACTCATCAATTCTGTCAGGCAGGCTGTCATCAAGTCTTTGACAAGTTACCACAGATTCTCTTCATTACATCATAGGTTTGTCCCGTGTGTATCTGCTGTCTCAAGACAACTTCTGCTTATAGATGCTTAATCAAATTAGCTCATGCAAGCAGTTCCTGAACCTGCTTCTCTCCTGTTTGTGAGCACATATTGAATGATATGAAAGTTGTATTTTCTCTCTTAATTCAGCTGGGAATCAAGAGCACTCTTTAATACTTGTGGAAGAAGTCGTGCAGGGTGCCCCAACCTCACTAGTTTTACTCTATAATTGACAAGCCTCTCCACGATATTGTCAACAGCAATATTAGAGGCAGCACAGGCAAGAACCTTGGATCCACGTTTCACTTCCTGCAATATCATTTCCACCACAGCTGTGGTTTCTCCAGTTCCAAGTGGCCCATGTAGTAGAAACACACAGTCTGAACTTAAAGCCTTTGAAATAGCAGCCTTTTGTGAATGATCAAGTCCAGTGTTCAATAGCCTTCTTTGAGAATGTG
>LPNX011001137.1:0-36477 GCA_001517045.1 Pseudotsuga menziesii | reverse complement strand
CATCAGTATTTAAGAAAACTTCAATTACAAACAATGAGAGAAATACCTTCAGATCTAGATGTCTGTAGAAGACCACCAGCAGAGAAAAATATGTGCAGCGGTAAACAAATTCAAGGGAGTCTTCTTTAGTTTGAAGAATTCAGACATTGGTATCTGATACAAGACAGCCTCCTTTCAGCAGTAAACACAGCCCTTTTCTCACAGTCGACTTGGTTGATTTTTAGTGGCTAAACGCACTAGAGAATAAGAGAAAATTTTCATATAAAGGAACGGTCTCCTCTCACAGTCAAATTCCGCAGTCATTGACAATCCTCAAACCCAGTGATAAGTCAGCCTCAATTAGCTTGAATTTGTCTCAGACTGTCCCAAAAATGCAGAGATAAAAAACTCAGAAAAACTATCAGACTTAAAAGGCATATGTTAGCTACTCCAAGAACTGACTGCTGCCCATGGGTTTAATACACTACAACAAGCACTGAATTGCTGTCTTCTTCATTGGAATATGACTGATAATGATGACCATACCTTCGCTGTTCATCTAATTTTTTCTTTGTCTGATGTTAACAGCCAACATGAAATGCCTAAAGCGGCTTATGGCTAAACCCAGCAAGAGTTTGGAAATGGATATTGAGGGTTCCCAGCTTGAAGAACATATGAACCAGAAGACAATAAAAATATCCCTTATAAACCAGCAGACAATAAGATATCCATTTCTCCAGCAAACAAGGCAGCAATAACCTCTATAACATGGCCAAACGTCCACCACTGGAAACACCCAAAAGCAGATCTGAATTGTATAGCTATTCCAGACGCCAAAGATGTGACTCTTCTTGCTGTAGGTGTTGATTAACAAAGGTATTCGCTGCTACAAAATAGACTAGATGCATAGGCAGGGGTCCTCCACGCATTTATGGCTGTTCAAAAGGTAAATGTGTTGCCCAGCCAATCAATTCAGCACCCAGGGACATCCACGCGAGTCATTACCTGCCCAAACTTAGAGATTCATTGCCCAGGAAGCAGATCCATAATTTCTCCTTGGAGAATAGACCCCAACACACAAGAAATCAAAAAAAATTGCAGCCACGGCCTCCTACTGTGCCACGAAATTTTATTTTTTTTCTGAACCCACGGTCTCTACTGCTCCCACGGAATTTCCTCTGCTGCCACCGAGATTTCCACGCTGTTCTGCATCTCCAAAAATTTCCACGTATGCTCAGAAAATTTCCACACCTGCTCCAAAAATTTCACGTGTACTCTTCCTGCGGCTTCTTCACTTTTCCATTCCTTTGATACACCTGGAGTGAGAGAATGATTGAAAAATATATACACCTTTGAGGTGTCCATATCCATAGAATAAGGAATGTATATTTTTGCTTTTTAATTTTTAATTATTATTTTTATTTTAAATCACCCTTTTTATTTCACCTCACCCCATTTGTAATGTAATTATGTTTTATAAAAAAAACTTTCTTCAAACCACATTAGGGACACCTTAAGAATGATATTATTATTTTTTTTATTTATTATCCTTTTGACTGGGCTGACTTTACCATAAACGTCAAGGTTCCAGGGGCATCTTCATCAAGCAAGAGGCATCATGGGCTTCTCAACATCTACCAGGGCTTTAAGACCATCTCTAGCATCTTTTGCATCATTAGCTAAATGGTGACATCAATGACATCAAGACCATGTTGGCATCAATGACAATTTCATCAACAGAGGTAGAGTCGAGCCAAAACTATGGAGGGAGTAGGTCAAAAACCGAAACCCTAATTTCTGTTTAAGTTGCAGAATTAGGTCAAAAATTGAAAATTCTCAGAATTGAATTTTGTCTTCACCAAAAGATGCGCCCTCCTTGGAGTGAAATTCCCAAGGCTCTTTTTCTGCCAAAAGGTTGAGTAAAGACCTTGAAAGATGAAACCCTATTTTCGACAGGTTTCCAACAGAGTTCCAGCAATGGCTTCTTCTAGCACTGCTCTGATACCATGTTAGATTTTAATAAGAGTATAGCAGTATATCTTAATTGTATTTATCAATAGGATCACTAGAAGATAGACAACACAAAACAATAACACGACAATAACACAACTATTTTATACTGGGAAACCCAAATGGGAGAAAACCTAGCAACCTTCGTCTAGAGATAATAATTCTGAGATCAAAGTACAATGAAGAAAGAAAAAGAAAAGTGTGGAAATGCTTTCCAAAGATAGAAACCTTGAAAACAGCCTTCTTATGTAGTGTATGCAAACTTCTCTCTCTCCCAAAAAACTACGCACTTCACTTGTGTTGTTGTTGTACTGCTGTGTGGAATAACGAGGAGGGGCGCCTCCTATTTATACAGATTTTCCACTAATATTTTAACTGGGGCCGACTTCTCTTGGGGGAGCAACATAATTTATATTTTATAAATTATATTTTGTCTTTTCTTTTGATTGCTTTTCTCCCCAAGGTCTGCATTGTTCTTCTAGGGTTTGTATGATTGATTACAATAAGTTCATTTCCCGAAGGAGGTACAATACAAGAACAATAAGAATAGCTTATGAAGTTGCACAAACTCCAACACCCCTTGGTTTGGAGAAGATCCAACCTTAAGTGAGAGGGGATAGGTGAGGTGACATTGCCTTGTTTCCCTTGGTTCCCTTCATGCTAGTGTGCATCTTTGAGACCTTAAAGACACATGTTAGTTTGGAAGGTAACACACCCCAAATTGCATGAACTCAAAAGGTACTACCTAAATGCAACTATGGAAATAAGGTAGTTATCACGTATAACTACTTCCCTTCTCTTTAAGTGGCTTGAACCACTAAGGGAGGATTCCTTAAGGCAACTAAATCAAAAAGTGACAAGGATATTTGATTGGTTGATAGAGGAATGGTCCTAAAAGTCTAATATTAAGTGAGTTAGAATGTATTACAAATAAATTAACTCATGCATTCAATAAACTTTTAAGAACCATTAATCATTGGGAGAAAATCACAAGGAAACGTGCCAAGAAATAACTAAGTTAACCAAAGATTGCATAAAAACTCACTAAGCAAGGTTCATGATCATTTATTGATCACGTGTACTTTATTTCCTTCTTGCAAATGAGGTATCTTGAATGTTATGTTAATGGTGCATTTACTTGTAGTTGAACATCAATAATCACCTTAACTAAGAGCATGTCTAATCATCATCCTTTTATCCCTTTAGACATCTCTCTAAAATTAAATGCTAGGTGTAAACTTGAGGAAAGTCCTAGGACAGCCTTAAGCAAAAGCTTGGCCAGGGTCTCCCCCTTGGATAGTCTAGACTTGTTTACTACTAGGTCTAGGAAGCCAAAAGTGACAAACTCCCTTCCATTAGTGACATGTTGGGTTGGGAGTTCTTAGATCAACTGAAACAAATGGACTTTGTTGATACTGTCTATTGGGGACAACATGTCACTACCAACCATACACAAGAAGCTTGCAAACAGGTGTAAATTTAAAAATTACAATCTTTGTTCTGGTAAATGGTTAGTCAAGTACCTTTCAATAACAGCTTCCATAGTCCTTCCAACTGTCTCACTGTGACTTAGACTTCTAAGCCCTTCAATCAGTTGCCAGAATTGCAACAAAGACTTTCTACATAAGATGACTTAGCAATTATTAAGGTCGGCCTTTCTCAAACTCAAAGGTCATACTTATGCTTGACATTCATAAAACATTGATCCAAAAGCAAGAAATGCTGGGATATAACCTTTCTTCGGGTGTTATGTTTAACTCCTTATGACTGATTGCCTCTCCATGAATGATCTGCACAAGACAGGTTCTTTAGATTGCATATGAATAATAGCATATTCCATATACAACTAATCTAGGAAAATTCTTCACATGCAAACCTAGTTTATCATCATGCATAGTTCATGAGTAAGTGTTGAAAATTACAAACATTCAGAAGTTACCAGTAAAATGAACACCATGACTGAGAACCAATACAAGCAAACAACTTACAAGTTAACTGAAAGTGATTGCCACAGTAAAAATGACATGTTTCACAAATCCAGGGCCATAGACATGTTTGAGTGGAATTGAGATCATTTATCAAATAGGTAATGAGATCATAATCCAGTGTTGGGGGCATACATAAGGATTGGCCTCAACATGGTAATTCTTTAATAGGTTATAGACATCTGATAGTTACAATGGCCTGAGGAATACAAGATTTGGGACTTCATCTGCAAGATGTGTAATAAATAGATAACTGAATAATGCTGAAAGGTTTATGAAACCAAAACCAATCATATGCTGTAGCAATGTGATTGTTTTTAATTTATTTTCAAAAGCATGCATCTTATATCATAGTGGAGAAGAATAAAATTACAACAGAAATATCAGTGTTTAACTAGGAGACAATTCAAAAGGTTTCCACTCCCAACATAGAAGCAACATCTCAGTCTGAGCTCCAAATTCATGAGAACCTATATCTTCTCTATACAAATTCATTCTGGTTGATAATTGTTCAACCATATCAGCTTTAAAATAACCAACTTTCCAAGGAAATGGTGATCGATTCATTAAAAGTTGTCCTGCATCTTCTTTTCGAGAGAAAAGTGGTCCCTGTTATCTTAGATAGTGATCCATATTTTCCTGACATGTTCTTTTATCATCCACAAATCTCCCAAGATCCACCCCTTCCAACTTTGAAGCCAAACCAAAAAGGTCGCATTTTGTGTAAAGACCCAACTGCAAAATGCAACTCTACAATCCTTAATAGGATAAGTAATAAATAACTATAAACCAAATAATAATCATACATAAAAAAAATCGCTGAAAAATCAGCAACATTGTGATTCTTCGCAATGTCAAGCCTCAAACGGAAAAATTGCGATATTTTGAAAAAATACAAAAAATAGGAAAAATCAGAAAAAATCTGCAGGCCAATTTGACCCTCTTAAAGTGCCAATTTTGTTTTTTTTTTAACTCATTTGTCTTTGCAGTTGTTGGGGAATGAGAGGGAATGTATTAGCCATCATCGACAACCAAAATCTTGCAAGGGCCAAACTATTGTGCTCATCGCCATCAAATCTTTTTTAATTGGAGCAGGGATCAAGGTCATTGCAGAATTAATTTTAACAATATAATTGATTGCATTCCGAAACTTGCCCTGTTTGTTTATATTGATTTTACCCTCCAGTGTCCTTTCTAACTCATTGATTTGCTTCTTTGTCAATTTGTAGACATTTTTTCATGCCCCAAAGGGTGACAATTATGCCTGTGTTGGCTGCTCCTATGCCGGTAAGTCCATAGATCTTCGTAAGGCTCTGTCCTCATCAAACTAGACATCCCTGCTCACAATAATCCTCTTGCGAGCTGGAATATATACCCGGTATGCCTTAGAAGTCTCACTGTAACCAACTAGTAGCCACTTCTCACCAGAATGGTCCAGCTTCTTCCTAGTGTCAGCATGGATGTGGCAATAGCAAACACTCCCAAATATGCTTAGATGACTCACATATGGCCTAGTTCCTGTGAAGACCTCCTCGGGTGTCTTCTTCCCCATAGCTATATGGGGACACCTGTGATGGATGTAGACTGCAGTCCCGTATGCCTCTGCCCATAAGAATAGTGGCAATCCCTGATCAGATAGCATGGCCTTGGCTACTCCTACCAATGTCTTGTTCTTCCTCTCCGCCACTCCATTCTACTGCGGGGTATGAGGAACTATGTGCTCCTTGATCCCTTCCGATGAACAAAACTCCAAGATCTCTTTGGAGGTGTACTCACCCCAGTTGTTCGTCCTCAATACCCGAATCTTCCTCCTTGTCTAGTTTTCCACGAGAGTCTTGAACTCCCGAAACCACTCGAAGACCTCTGACTTGGCCTTCAAGAAATAGATCCAGGTTTTCCTAGAATAATCATCAAAGAACATGACACAATAACTATAGCCACTGAAATATTGGACTCTCGCGGGTCCGCAAACATTAGAATGCACCAAGTCCAAGGTCCCCTTAGACTTGTGCTCACTTTGTGCGAAAGGCTTCCTGATGTTCGTTCCCATCGCACAACTCTTACAGTGGTTATGCTTCTCCTCCTGTACCTGAGGAACTCCAGTAATTGCCTGTCTCAAATAACTGAGTGTTCCATGGTGTAAGTGTGCCATCCTCCTATGCCACAACTCACCCTGACTGTTGTTGCTGCTGACCAGAGCCTTTGCAGAATCGAACTGTAGTCTATAAACCTTCTCGCTCTGGATCCCAATCACGTGATCCAAACTTCTATTTGACCCCTTTGGCTTGATATACACTTTCGTATCGCAAGACTTCACCTGAAAACCCTTGTCTTCCAAGGTGGAAACGGATATGAGGTTCTTTGTCAACCCCGGAACATATAAGATGCCAACAAAACTAAGGTGTTTGCCAGACTCCTTCTGAAACGAAACAATACCAACTTGAAACAGAGAAAGTATGTTTCATACTGGAATACCCAATGCAGATAAGATAAATAATCCATGTATGGATGTAATAAAAATATATATTTTGATAAAAGTTGAGATGACTTTACATTTCACAATGTTTTGGACTTTTATAAGCCCCTTTGTACCTTTTCACGTAAAAACATGACTCCTCACTTTTAATTAATTATTAATTGTGTATTATCAACAATTAATATTAATAATATTAATATTAATTGTTATATTATTATTATAATGATATATATACATATATAACATTTCCTTCCACTTAGAGAAGCTTTGTCCTCAAAGCTTAGAGAAGACAAGGCTTACGTCTGATTTTTTTCTTGAACCGTCATCTCTAGATCATTTCTTTTAGTATTTACGACACTTGATGAAATGAGACGATACGAGTTACAAATTCCAAAGAAGAAATGTTGCATTGTTGTTGATGTGGTCCATCCGAGATCTATCTTCATCGAAGCTATTTTATGGCTTTGTGGGGTGGTTCTTCTTGTTTGTTGCTTAGTATGTTGATTTGATGTTCTTGCTTGTCTGACAACATAAGTCTTCTATGTATGTTTATTTTGACCCTATCATTGGTCAAAATGACGTTTATAATTGGGTGTCGATAAGGAGTTTTTGTTGTTTGTTTTTCTGCTGGATTCACTTCCATTTGAACTGTGACGAAGACTAAATTTGTGTTTATTTCTTCTTCCTCAACTTGAATTTGTTTTCCGGAAAGTATGGATGCTTCCTTCTGGATTTGCGCTACTTTGTTCTCCAGTCGATTGTTATTACTCTTAATCTTCTCGAACCTGTCGTCTTGCGACTTTTTGTCCTCTTTTAACTTCTCGATTTATTCCTCTAGTTCTTGATTAAGATTTCTTAGGCATTAGTTTTCTTCCTCCTTTTCTAACATTCTTCCTTCGAGGTCTTCATTGGAAAGTTTTGTCTTCCGACTATGTTTCATCTTCTTGATTTTCCGAAGTAATGTCTTGTTGTGAATTCTTAATCGAAATAGTTCTTCGGTACTGCTTGCTAAATTGTCACCAATTTTCTTAATTTCCAACTTGTACGTTTTCTTAATGTCGTCATACCTCTACTGGAGTTTTTCTTGCAGTTGTTGATGTTGACATATCTCTGAATCTTGTTCTTCTAGCTTCTTATAGGCTTGCACCAATTCACTATCTTTGTCCTTGATGAGTTTGTTTAAGCGCTTTATGTCTTCTTCGAAGTTGTTATCGCTTCTATACGGTGACTTTTCGTCATTCTTTGACTTTTTGATCTAGTCTTCTAAGTTTTGATTGTGACTTTTCAAATGTGATATTTGTTCATCCTTATCTAATAACATTTTTCTGGAACATTCATTATTTCTTTCCAGTATTTGATTTTGGAATTCTAAGGTATAATTCCTTTGCTCTTGAATTATTTTAACCAATTTTTACTTATCCACCTCACATTGTAGATAATTATTGATCGCTTTGTAGTGTTCTAATTGAGCCAATACTGCTTGTAATTGTGATTGTAATTCTAATTTTGTAAGCGTCATAGCTCCTAACTTCTAGTGTTCTTATTTTCCTTCAATAATAATCCGCATAAGTGTATTTCTTTAGATCTTCTTTTTGACCATTTGACCTCTTCTTTGACTTTGTCTTCTTTGCTTGTTTTTTATTTGTTCTTCTTTAATGTGGTAATTAATAATTGTAATTAATTAATACAATTATTAAGTAATTAATAATAATAATAATAATAATTTTTTGATGGATTACGAAGAGTTTCAAACTTTTAGAATATTTATTATTTATATTTATATCTATAATTTTTTTTAAATGGTTGGAATGTAGGGTTAAAATGATAAAAAAATTATATAATATATATTATTATTAAATAATATATTTTTACTCTTTTTGTTTTTTGTTGTAAGGCTGACGTGGAGCGAGGAGTGTGGCTTGGAGAAGCAACGCTCAGGTCAACGAAAGTGGAGAGGAGGAAGGCGCGGCGGAGATGTGTGGTCAGGACCGGCCGAAGGGAGGACTGGTGAGAGGGTGGCGAAGGATGTCGAGAGGCTGTGCAGGCCGCGGTTGGTCGAAGGTTGATGCAAGGGGGAGCGGCCAAAGAGGAGGGATGAGGTGATGGGGTGGAGCACGAAGGAGTGTGGGTGGAGGCTACGAGTTGCAACCGGGAGTAGGAACCGAGAGCAAAAATCACAACGAGATGTAGGCGGCAGCGAAGGAGTGGCAATAGAGGAGGACGCGGGTGCAGCGGCGATGGGGGTTGCGGGTGGTGGCACAGAGATGGAGGCACAAGCAACTGATGGAGGACAAAGGAAGGGCATGCTGGCAACAGCTGCGAGTAGTTGCCGTTGAAGGATGCGGCGGAAGTGTAGCTGCGAGGGAAGAATGGGGTGAAGGGGGTTGGAAGAGGATGGTGGGAAGTCAACGGATGATGGTGGATGCGGGACGCGCAGACAGCAAGAGGGTGGGGGTTGCGGGAAAACACGCGAGCAGGAGAGTGGTCGGTGGATGGCATGATGAGGGAAGGCGTTGTGCAAAGCTAAGGATGAAAGATGGCGGGAGAGAAAATGAATGGAAAAATGCCGAATGAAGAACGAATGAGGGGGCAGGAAATGCTCAGAGTGCGCAGCAGTGGAAGATGGGAGTGGATTTCACCAAGCTTATCTATGTGACAATATATCTTGAATCCTCAATTGAAACGAATAATCAATCTTCTTTCCTTCCACATAATTGATATTTCACTTCTGGTTCTATTCTTCAATATTTGCAGTGGAATAATATTTTTCTTAGTTAACTTAATTTGCTTCAACTTGTGACTGAAACTCTTTGTTTTGGTCAAAATCCTATGATCAGAGAAACTTTGAAGACTGATCAAAGAAGGTCTGGTAATTATGGCTAAAGGTTGGATCAGACTGGCTTTGATACCACTGAAACAGAGGAAGTTTGTTTCTTACTAGAATACCGAGTGCGGATAAGATAAATAATCCATGTATGGATGTAATAAAAAACTATATTTTGATAAAAGCTGAGATGATTTTACATTTCACAATGTTTTGGTCTTTTATAAGCCCTTTTGTACCTTTTCACGTAAAAACATGACTCGTGACTTTTAATTAATTATTAATTGTGTGTTATTGACAGTTAATATTCATAATATTAATATTAATTACCTGATACCGTGCATCATCTCCCAACTCAATGTGGAGATTTGCTCCACCCTCTTGCAAGTTTCTGAAGGAACTTTTTTGTCATGTCATGTGACAAGATACTCCGCTGTCAATGTGCCAAATGTTGTTGCTTGTGGTGCTTTTAATTATCTGAGTTTTTCACTCAAAAAAATAGTGAATTTAATTATCTGAGTTTTTCACTCAAAAATACCTCCAAAGTGATGAAAGGTGTTCTAATAATCGAGTCCACGGGACGACTGAGGCCTGGAATGTTTTATGTAACCATGCTAGACACTATCTAGAGTCTTGCGGAATTTCACTAGGTTTTTTTAATTTTTGGTAATTAAAAAATGTCCCCATGTTATAATAAAAAGTGGGTGAAATGGCATCTAATGCCCACGGATTGGGGTGTGGGTACTCAAAATCAATGACATGAGTCCCCCTACACCCATGGGCAAAGTTTGAAGTCATTCGGACAAGTCTTGCTAAGGTTTTGGTCTCAAAGTCAGTCAAGGAAATTAGGGAAATTGACAATTAATTAGCAAGCCAAATTTGGGAAAAGTGTCTAAAGTCACTTAGAAGGGGAAAATTAAGTTTCTAAGTGTTATGTTGTGTTCCTAAGGTGACTTTAGAAGAAAAAAGGGGCCCCACATGCAAGTGTTTCACAAGAATGAAGATGTCGCCAAAGGGGAGGGCACCCTCTCTACCATGGAAATTGAGATAATTAAAGATAAGTCAAAGTAACAGGGTCCCACTTTGGTGGTCCCCCCTTTGGACCTAGAATGAAGATTAAAAATAATAGAGGGGGGTCACCGCACCATTTTCTATTTGATTTCTCACCCTAGGAGGTGCCCCCAAGAGAAGTGGTTCCCCTCTTTGAGCTCTCACTCTCTCATTTTAACAAGTGGCTTGCATGTACTTGGGCTCTCTCTTCACTCATTTTCTATTTAAGAAGACTTCCCCTCCTCATTTTGGTTACAAACACACACACCCACTCTCTTGCTCATGCTCTCGTTCTTTCTCTTGCTCTCTTTCCCTTGCTCTTGCTTGGGCCATTGTAATTTTCAGCCATTTGGCTTTGCTAATCAAAATCTTTGGAGGAATCTTGTGTCCATTATTCCCATTAATGATTTGTTTCCATGCTTAAGGAGCTACACAAGTTTGGTTGGCCAAGGAAGCATACTAATTTTCTTTGGTAAGATTTATGGTATTTGTACGTCATAAATTTTGTGAGTTTTCATTCTTGTAGCAAAAGATGTTCATATATTTTCTAGTTTGAAGTTTATGATTTCTTTGCTCATTATTTGATTCTCACCTTCTAGTAGTTGTGTAGTGAAAATCTTTTAAGTTGCAAGTTATTTGGATTGTAGAGTGGGATTCCTCAGTTGGATGCCCCATTGCTTCAGTTCTTGAAGAACAAAGGACCAATTTTCTCTTTCTTTACGTCCAAATTTCTGCATTTTAATTTTAGTTTGTTGAGTGTCTCAAATCTGATTTTAACTCTTATATACTCAAGTTCTTTCAAAATTATTCATTTGGGAGTTTTCCCTGGTGACAGACAGCAGCTTCAGTGGAAGTCGATGACTTTGCCGCTAGATTTCAGAGTGAGTTTTCACTATGTACTGGGCATGTTGAGATTGAGAGAGCATCTATTCTCACCAGTGCTGATGTTGACAGACAGTGGGAGTTTTCCCTGGTGACAGACCATTCTTACAGTGCATCTACTTCCAGCACTTGGTACATTGACAGCAAAGCCTTGAGCCACATGACAAGTGCTCGTGAGATGTTCTCTAAGCTTTCACAGACAGATACGGATGTCGAGGTGGTGTTGGGAGATGACTCACTAGTTAGTGCAGTTGGGCGTGCAACCATTACCTTTCAAAGGGAGTCCATCAGTCCCATGGTATTGCGGGATGTATTATATGTACCTGGGCTGAAGAAGAACATAGTGTTAATTTCCATGATCGAGGATCAGGGTCTTGGGGTGTCTTTCCTAGATGGACACATGCATATGTTTCCCAAGACTGCAGGACCATTTGCTTCAATTGCCATTGGAGCTATATGTGGGAAACTGTATAGGCTCTTGTTTCAGCCTCAGCATGCTTTAGCACACAGCAGCGGTAGTGAGTTGTGTGAGCTTTGGCATAGGAGGATGGCTCACTTGCATCATCCATCCTTGGGGTTGTTGAGACAAATGGTTACAGGTTTACCAGAGTTCAGCACAGGGCAGAGTGATGTGTGTAGGGGGGTGTGCTTTGGGAAAGTACACCAAGACTTCTTTTCTAAGAAGTGATAGCAAAGCACCAAGGATACTTGACTTGACACATTCAGACTTATGCAAACCGATGTCTTCTGTATCCTTGAGAGGATACGAGTATTATGTGACATTCATTGGTGACCATTCCAGGAAGACCTGGATCTACTTTCAGAAGAGCAAGAAGTCCAAGGAAGTCTTGCAGAGGTTCCAAGAGTTCAAATATCTTGTGGAGAACCAAACAGGGAGGAAGATCCGAGTATACCACCAAGGAGTTTGATGGATTTTGCATACAGGAGGGTATCAAGAGACAGTTGACATTTTCGTATACTCCAGAGCAGAATGGAGTAGAAGAGAGGATGAACAAGTCCATTGCTGGAGCAACTCGAGCTATGCTACATGACCAGTCATTTCCTTTCTTTCTCTAGGCTGAGGCTTGTAGCACCGCTGTATATCTTCAAAACAGGAGTCCCCATCGTGCAGTGGGGAATATGACACTTGAGGAGTGCTTTTCAAGCAAGAAGCCTGAAGTTAGCCATTTTCGGATATTTGGTAGTTTGACTTACTCTCATGTCCCTTCAGAGAAGAGGACAAAGTTGGAGCCCACTACAAAGAAGGGCATCTTTGTGGGCTATGATGAGACTACGAAGGCCTTCCGTATTTACCTTCCCTCTCAAAGGAAAGTGGTGGCGAGAAGGGATGTGAAGTTTGAGGAGGAGCGGGCCTTCAGGAAGTCGAGAGAGTCAAAGCAGGGAGAGAAGCAGGTCCCTGCACCTCAAGCTGTTCCATAGGTTCCATCTACACAGCAATCAGGATCACAGGTTTCCGGGGTTACAGGACTGCACAGTGCCGGAACAGGTTCATGAGGTTCAGTGGTTAGGCCAACAGGGTCTTCGGGGACATGTGATGGGTCTACTATTACAGGTACACCTTACAAAGGATCAGGATCAAGATCAGGATTAGGATTACAGGGTACACATGGTGTTGGTACACCAACTTCAGGTTCACGAGATACTGGGATTTCCATCTCTGGTAGATTTTCAGATGATGATCGACCAGTGTGGGAGCAACCTCCAAGGACGAAGGCACCTAAGTGGCTTCGAGATACCTTGAAGGAAGCTCAGGAGTTTGGGGCATCCAGGGAGGATGTCAAGCCCATCAAGATGCCCGACAGATTGGGCATGTTGTTGGTGGCTAGTACACGATATTTTGAGCCTTCTACTTTTGAGGAGGCCTCCCAGCATTCGATATGGAGAGATGCCATGATGCATGAGTACCATTCCATCATGAAGAATGATGTATGCTATATGAGAGATTGTTCTGAGACCTGAAGGGAAGTCAGTGGTGACTTCTCGTTGGCTTTAAAAGCTGAAGCATGCAGCAGATGGGAGTGTGGAGAAGTACAAAGTCAGGTTTGTAGTGCGGGGGTTTTCACAGGTTGAGGGCAATGATTATGATGAGACTTTTGCACCGGTTGCTTGATATACTTCTATCAGGGGCTTGATCTCCATTGCAGCAGAAATGGGTTGGAAGATCCATCAGATGGATGTGAAGACCGCATTTCTCAATGGGATCATAGAGGAGGAGATTTACATTGAGCAGCCTCCGGGCTTTGAGATTCATGAGAGAGAGTCTCATGTTTGCAGGTTGAAGAAGGCCCTTTATGGGCTGAAACAAGCTCCTAGAGCTTGGTACTCCAAGATCGATTCTTACTTGTTGAGCATGGGGTTTCAGAAGAGTGAAGCAGATCTGAATCTCTACTTCATCATGGTTGGAGATGATCCGCTTGTTCTTCTGCTATATGTTGATGACTTGTTTATCACAGGGAGAGAGAGACCCATTGCAACTTACAAGAAGGATCTTGCGACAGAGTACGAGATGACTGATATTGGATTGATGCATTATTTTCTAGGATTGGAGGTTTGGCAGGAGCCGGGACATATTTTCCTGGGGCAAGAAAAGTATGCGGTTGATATTTTGAGGAGATTCGGGATGGAGGATTGCAGGCCTATGTCGACACCTATGATCACCAACTGGAAGAAGCTTCATGCTTCTAAGGGAGAGTTGGTGGATCCTACTTTATACCATCAGCTTATTGGGCCATTGATGTATCTGGTAACCACTCAACCAGATTTGTGTTTTGCAGTGAACACTCTTAGCCAGTTCATGGTTGAGCCTAGGAGTGTGCATTGGGTCGCTGCAAAACATGTGTTGCGCTATCTATCAGGGACAATGGATTTTCTTTTGGACTACAGGAGATCAGAGGGGATCATATTGGTTGGTTATACAGACTCAGATTGGGCAGGCAGTGTGGCAGACCGGAAGAGCACTTTCGGATGTTGTTTCAGTTTGGGCTCAACAGTAGTGTCATGGTTCAGTCGGAAGCAGAAATCCGTTGCATTCAGTTCTGCTGAGGCTGAGTATATGCCAGCCAATTTGGCCAGCTACAAGGCCTTGTGGCTTCGCAAGTTGCTGCTAAATCTATTTGGTCAGGAGCTTAGGCCTACGGTGATTTACTGTGATAATCAAAGTTGCATCCAGCTCTTTGAGAATCTGGTATTCCATGACAAGTCAAAGCACATTGAGATCAGATATCATTTCATCTGAGACTATGTTCAGAGAGGGGCAATTACGCTTCAGTACATTTCCACATATGAGCAGGTAGCATACATTCTAACAAAGTCTTTGGGGAGGGGCAAGTTTGTCTTCTTCAGGGACAAGTTGGGAGTGGTGCAGAACACCTTCCTCGGTAAGAGGGAGTGTTAGTTTTGTACCTAGGGAAGTGTTCCCCTAAGTGACTTTAGCCTTAGTCACTTAGTGAAGGGAAATAAAGTGACCCTTGCATTAAATGACTTAAGTGGAGCATTTAATTTGACTTTAGAGAGTAAAGACTTTTTGATGAATTTAAGTGGGTGAGTGAAATTAATATTTATGAGAAATAAATGTGAGCATTTAATCTCATCCACCGATCTAATCTAATCTCCACCGTTAGATTAGATGAACCCTAGGGTTCTCTCAAAAAGGCAAGGGAAGGTCATTTTCCTCACTTTTGCAAATTGAAGTGAAGGAGTGAGCTGAAAGAAAAAGTTTCCATTTTTCTGAGAAAGAGAAAAATATTTGCAGCACGCAAATCGAGGGAAAGAACAGCAACAAAGAGGGCACACAAATCGAGGAGAGGACAGCAGCATTTATTGCTAGTCAACAGGCACGATTTTCGAGGAGAGGACAGTAGGTTTTCGAGGCAGATTTTTGGGCACGATTTTCGAAAAACATTGAGCACAAATTTCGAGGTCTTTACAATCAGTCTGTACAGTGACACGAAAATCGAGGCAAAAAACAGGAAAAAAATCCGAGTTTGATTTTTTCTGCTTGGCACTAAAAACGAGGCAGAAATTTTCTCTTCTGGGTTGAGATAAGTTGATCTAAAAATTTCTAAGTTTTGCTGTAAATTTCCTGATAATAAAATCTCTCTCTCTCTCACTGGTTTTCCCCTTGTGGGTTTTTCCAGGGCCATTGGCCGAAAATTATTGTGTTCTATGTGTTGAATGGCGTGCTGATATTTATTTTTTGACAGTGAAAAGGAGTAGTTACAGCAGTGTTTTAAAGCCTGAAAATTTTACTGTTTATTTCTAGTATGTTAAATTTCTGAGAATGTCATAAACAATGTTAAATTTTACTTATAAACCAGTGGCTGAAAACTAGTGAAAAATCTACAAATGCTTGTTGCAGTTTGCTGAGTTTTTCACCAATGATAATAATATATAATCGATTAATAAACTCAATTAACAAATAGTTATCATAAGTCAGCTCCTCTATATCAAGTCATCTCTATTGGGAAAACATGCAGAAATAAGGAGTCACATTCATTGTAAGTTGTAATTCTCCACTTATCAATTATATTATATATAATTTATATATAAATGTGTCTAATATGCTCTGTGAATTAGAGCCATGCTATGAGCCATGCCTTTCACACCAATTTACGAGCAGGAAACCATGATCACAGATATGGATGAAACAAAAATCCTACCTGCAATAATAAATGAGATTAGCATAACGCTCGCCTACATAATGCAAAAGCTTGTTTTAGATACCCTCCATCAACATATGAAATGAAAAAGGTTCATTTACTGAATATCCAATGTAAAAATGACAACAGGTTAAAATCGATATAGGACATGTGCTTAGAAATTCAATAAGATAATGATATATAATGCCATTTGAAAAAACACTTATATGAATTGACTAGTCACCCTGTTTAAGGAGGCATATCCTTTTAGTTAGGTCATGTGCCTTAGTTAGGATGGGATGCTTATTCAATAAGATAATGATATATAATGCCATTTGAAAAAACACTTATATGAATTGACTAGTCACCATGTTTAAGGAGGCATATCCTTTTAGTTAGGTCATGTGCCTTAGTAAGGATGTGACGCTTCATTTAAATTTATTATTAATATTATTATTTATTTCATGTGTGTATGTGTGCATTACATTGCCCATCCCTTCAAGATGCTTTGTCCTCAAAGCATTTTATGGAAATGCTCTAAGTGTCTTTGTTCTTGATTGTAATGCCTTCTATATTCCTGAAAGTTTGATGGTTGACAATACGAGATGATATGAGTTAGGAAGCATTGAGCAGAATTGTCTTACAGTGAAAAGGTCAACCCACAAGTTTTACACATCCTAGTGGTCAATAGATTGGCAAGGAATCAACTACTAACTTGGCACAACTATGGACCTCCCTCGCAATGTGTCACTATCAAAGGGAGCTTCTCTTTTAGGTTTCCTATACCCAATAGTAAACAAGCCTAGACTAACCAAATCGTTGAGCTCAATGAGGGTGAATTCAACCCTTGACAAGCAAAAACTGGTAAATAATCCCAATACCATGGGTTTTCTTCAATACAAGTAGGAAAAACCACTAGTATGTTGAAACATGGTCCGAAAACCATGTGTTGTTTCCCCAATCCAAGAAGCTAGTCAAATCAACATTGAATGATGAAGTCGTTGGGCCACAAGAATTTGGGAAGAGAAGTCGATCCATGTGTTGAAAGGTCAAACGAGTGGCTAGGATTAGATCTTGAGTTGAGATGTGCTTTAGTTGATCCCAATGTGACTCCACATGTGCGCCAAAGGGGACACAAAATATATGCCACTAGCTACCTAGGCAAACTAACTTAGGGAAAATTGGCTAATTTCCCTCAATTAATACTTAAAGTGCAATGTCAACTAAGAAATAAAACAAAAGTGCACTTTTTAACATCTAATTGATCAATTAGACAAGCTTAGGCTTTTTAAATCAGAAACCTTAGGCATGCCATCATTTAATCTCCCATGTGCTAAAATAAGCTTGTATAAACCATAGTTACATATATCGTGTCAACGAATATATCGTCGAGGGTCCGGAATGTAACTTATCGGCAACAATGACGAAAATATCGGAAAATCTCGACAAATGTCGTAAAGCGTAAGAAAATACAAAAATAACCATTTTTTTCCATTTTTTTAACATCTAAAGCAACAACAACATCAAATAAACACATTGCTACATAAATATGAAAATACAACTAATATATAAGATGCATAAGATGTCAAATGGTGGATCATGATCACATATCGACAATAAATTGAAAATATTGAAATATGTTCCTGATAGAATGATAGAAAATCACATCAAATGATCAAAATAAATGTCTCTCAAGAGATAAATCATTATGAGTCATGAGGCCTCAATCACCTGGTTCAAGTTCGTTTCGAATTCGGAAATCTTAAAATTCGACAAGGAAAATTTTGGTGATAAAATTCGGCATTAAATTCGAGTGACTCTAAATTTTAGAAATTACAAAATATTTTCATTATATATAAATATTAAATATAAAATAATATATTAAATTATTTAAATATTATATAATTTAAATCTAATGGTTAAGATTAAGAATTAAAAATTATACCATATATATTATACCATGTATATTTTAAAGTTTCAAATTATACCATGTAAAGTTTCAAATTATACCATGTAGATCTTAAAGTTCCAAATTATATATTATACAGTGTTACACGAGGACGCGCCCCGGAGGGTCGAGGACGCGTTTCGGCATTTCTCGCGTCTCGGGGACTCCGAAACTCCATCCAAAACGTTTCAAGACGTCCCCCTTTCGGCGAAACTTGGCGACACTCGGATCGAAACGTTTCAGTGGGTGGCGAAACTTAGGGGGACTTCCTAGCATCCCGACCGAAACTTCGCCGAGACTTGTGGGCGTTGTTAGTGCCAGAAATTGTTCTCAGACTACTGAAGAACAAGCCAACACAATCTCATAAAATTAAATTAAATAAAATAGGTTTTTAGGGTTTTGGTTTATGGTTTTGGTTTTAAAAACTTCATCAGCAAGGAGGAAATAAACATCCACAAGCTAATACAGAACTGAATTACGCAAGTTGGATAAACTGGGGATCAAACACATCCCAATAAACCATAAAACATTACACATAAAATACTAATTCCACCCACAGGCTACAAGCATTTACATGAATAAACCTTTAAACAAGAAATGAAATTGTAGACTGAGCAATCAACCAGATCAAAAATGAAAAAGCATGACAGGTAAAAGGGCTTATTAGTTTATATATAATCAATAACAGTCATCCACTTACATAAGAGTTATAAGTGTTAGCTTGAGAAATCAAAGCTCCAAAAGCCTCTCCTTGAGTGAAAAATCTCCCCCTCAAAACTGTATGTTTATCTTCCATTTATCATTACAAAAGTAAAGTAGTTCCATAACTACCTTCTAGGTCGAAATTTGAAATAGTTACATCAATTAGTTACATGTTAACTTAAAATCTTTAAAGATAATTAACCCAGAAATAGCAAATCGGATTTGGGGAAATTTGACGAATTTTTGAAAATTTGGGTCTCAAAGACGCCTTCATATCTCTCGATCTGGAACACCTGTGTAAAAACTAAGAGAAGTTTTTTTAAATGAGTATGTTATGAACAAAAACCTCTCTTGGGTTTTCAAAATTCATATTCAATTGATCGAAATATGTTCTGCAAATTTGGGACTAAAACAGGAAATTATTAAATAATTCAAACCTTGAAAATAGGCCACAAAGATGAATTCGAATCTCTCAAACGATAACAGCAGTTGCTAAACTGAGAGAGGTTTTTCTGAATGATTCTGTTGTGGACAAAAACCTCTTTTGGTTTTCCTGAATTCATTTCCATCTCCTCGTAATCTGCTCCCAATGACAATGACAAAAACAGGAAAAACAGTACAGGAATTTCCTCATGAAAATATTTGACAAAGGACTCAAAAATGAGAGTTAGATTATAAATCAAAACTTGGAATAAACTTTTATTATAAGTTTTTGAAAGCTTAAAGATGTACATATTAACTAATAAGCCCAAAAGACAAACCTTAAAACTAAAATAATGAAATGATTCAACCATTAAAAGCATTAAATCCAACCAAAATTATTAATTGTCAAAAATTCTTAAAATCAACATAAAATATAAAATCATTTTAAACCAACGGTTGAAAATTAAGACAAAAAGAACAGATAAACTAAGAACAAGATCTAGTTATAACAGGCGTCTCGCCTCGAAACTCTGTAATTGCTCCGAAACTCCGAAATTTTTGTTTTCTTAATTTAAAAAAATTAAATAAATCATTAAAAAAAATTAAAACCATTTAATAAAACTTAAAATTTTATTATTTATAAAGTTATAAACTTATATATTAAAATTTTAAATTTAAAACATAAAAAAAATTTAAAAACTAAATAATAATAAAATTTTAAATTTAAAACATAAACAAAAATATTAAAAACTAAATAATAAAAAGTTGAAACTAAATCTAATTTACAATGTCTAATCTAAAGTATATTATATAATTCTAAACTATCAATGGTCGTGAAACAAATACATTATCATACTATCTAGTATCATTGATTCATTTTTTCAATCACTTAAAAGTCAAATCTGAAAATTATCAAATATGATGTGCATGTTAATCATAGATTCATATTGATATATAATATATTTATAAATTATTGTTAATATAATGATAATCTTGATGAATCCTGTAATGTGTTTGAACTTTGAATATTGCATTTACATTGCATGATTGCAGATTCCAGAATGATGAATGTTTGTTATTGTTGGGATTTATATTTTTTATATTTTTAAAATTTTTATGACTATTGCGTTCCGCCGTCCCCGCTGAATTTCTCTAAAATTTGGGGGTGGTCTCCACACGTCCCGAATGTGCGTCTCCCAGAACCCGCGTCCCGTCGTCCCGGAACCTTGGGGGAACATTGATATTATACCATATGAATATAATATAACACTATGCATCAAAAGTTTCAAATTAAAATTTATAACATGTATATTTTAAATTTTAATTTAATTCTTAGTAAATTAAAAAATATATAATTATTTTCTCTTAAGCATGTTGCCCGTCGTTCCACCCGATCAACCGACCCGCAGTCCAACTGGCAAAACTAATCCGGTGATGGACACTATCCATAATCAACGATCCATTGTTGAATCGATTTAGCACACAGACTACAATGTACACATCCCGATGCTCCTAGCAGAGATCCACGGCCTGCATACAGGCTGCTAGGAACTCACCGTTTAGAGGCTCACGAAACCTAGTACGAAATCTGACTCAAGAAATGTCAAGGCAGCCACGAGCTCACACTGCAGAAAATACATAGAAAACTCAACGGAATTTAGGGTAGGGCCATGAAAATCGATGATTTTTCCAAAAAAATTCGACTTGCTAAAAAAACAACGAATTTCGATTTTGAAGGCGAAACATCATCCAATCTGGTGACTTAGCATGAGGCATCTAGATATAACATAGTACAATGATAAATAGTAGGAATCATCAATCCCCTCTACCCCTTTTATAGGCAAGGTACACCACTCTTCCTCTGGAAGCAGTAGGGGGTCCAATAGGTGCTTTGGATGAGCTAGGTGTCAAATTGGAAGCTCCAACTACACGGCCTATGGTGGAAGGTAATGGGGCTGAGGTGGAAACCAATGTGAGTTATCTCCTCCCATAACTGCATATCATTAAAATTATTTCCTATATTGGGATACTATTCATCAGTAGCACCCTATGCCCCCCTCCTCTAGTCTATATCCCTTGCCTCTACCTCGAATCTCGAAGTTGATACTCCAATGACATAAGTCAACACTCTACAATTTTGATGAAACTTCCCATGCTTAATGAGTGAAGGGTACATTTCTATTAAGGTCATGGTAAAATATTTCAACAGTCAATGCCACCAACATCAAGGTATATAGAAGGGTCGATGTGCTTGATTAAATGCCAATCCCATACCCTCATACTTGATAAAATCCAGTGGAATTGTTGCAATCTTGAAATCCTGAAAACTATTAAGTCTGTTGAATTCTGAATGGGATCTAAAATTCTACATTTTGCATATAAAGGTTGATGAGGTTAGAACCACTCTCAAACATCCTGAAACAATTAATGGTAATGTAAAAAATTGAAGTAAAAGGATAGAAATTCAAAGTTAAGGAGATTGTCACTTTTACTTTAAGAATTTAATATTACCATTTATTACTTTAAGAATTTAATATCTCCGGTTTTAATAACAATGCCAAAAACTTAAATGAGCAAATGGTTACACAATGGTATACATACCTGCAAATTGAGAAACCACGGATGGGAATCAATCTCCAATCCATAATAACTCAGTGATGGTTGATGGAAACACAATAAATCTACTCCTTGGCTCCAAGCAAAATGATAGAAATCTCCTTTGCTCTCCAAACCCCTCAACAAGCAAGTAAAATGACCAACAAAAAGTAAAAAATAGGCTTATATCCCGGATTGTCCACAGGCTCGGCAACTTTTTGTGCCGACTTGCGATGTTTGCAAAAAAATCAAGAAATATCACGACATTTTCAAAAATCACGATTTTTTCAAAATATCGCAATATTTACCCTATGATATATCGTTTTCCTTGAGACATTGCAATATATCGCAGACATCATGGTATATACACTGGTATAAACCCCCTATGCCTAGAAAACCCTCTAGATGGATAGCACTTTACAAAAGGAAGGTTGATCTGGATAGTAGGGCCAAATGGGTGGCCAAATCTACCAAAGCATTGTCAAGATAGTGGCTAGATCATTCCCATGCACGATCATGAAGTTTCAACGTTGTTCGCTGACACCAAAAAGATGACCCTGTAGAGTTTGACCAATCGAGGATAACGCCCTCACATGCAAGTATGGGAGGCTGAAGAAGAGCCAAGTGGGTGCTCAAATCTGCTCTCAAATTTGAAAAACACTGAGTATATCATTCCCATGCACATCTATGAAAATCAGCACTATAGTCTTAGGATAGGCCCACCACCTCTTTAGAGTAAACTGATCTAAGACAATAGTGACCAATCTGATGCCATATACTTAGACAAATGGCCAAATGGGTATCCAAACATGCTCTCACAATCCTTGGATACCTTGTACAACTCAAGATAAGAACTATGCACCTTTTGGCCCCTATAAACACCGATACACTAGCACTGCAAACCCTAAATGTTTAAAGAAAATTTGATGAATCCATTGTAGCACTATATTATAATCACAAATATCCCTAGTGGACCAAGAGTAATGAATGTCCAAATGGAACAATACACAATAGATGCAACTAATTATCATAGCGAGTCATGTTATATATGATAATATACCTGCACCACATGTATCTTCAAATAGGTTTCTGAGAAAATATGATTTACAAACTAACCACTACCATCACAACATCTTAGTAATTGCAAGGACTGTTTTCTTCTAAGAGGTGGACATAGGTGGAGCAAACCGAGTTGCAAAAGTGAAATTTATGGTCAAAGGTGACTTAGTTGACTCAAGTTGTAAGAATAAGGGAATCTCTGTGATCTTCAACACTTGAGCAAACGCTAGGGAAGTGTCTCACAGATGGGTGATGTGTAATGAGGAAATCCCCCTTTAACCTTGGCAATCAGGCTTTCCCCTTTTTTACTTTAACTTTATTAGCTCCTTCTTGGACTAGTCTTCATTTGTTTTCTTCGAGTCTTTGCTCTTGTAACTTTTTATTTCTTGACACCTTGGCCTTCAATTTTATTTGAAGGCTCAATAGCAAGTTTTCTACTTGCTTTTTTCTTTTCTTTGCTTGTTTTTCTTTCTTTGACTTTGAAGGTACAAGGAGTCTTGGGTTGGGAGCTTTCTTCATAGGCCTTTTTTCTAAGGCATAGGGACGGAAAAAGACTTTCATTCTTCAGGTTGAGGAGGGAGCCTTTCTCCATGGCAACTCACTCTCCTTTATGATAGCCAGCCCCATGGTTTTACAAGTTAGCCTCCTATATGGTCCAAAAGACCATTGCAACACAAACATGGTCTGAAAGGCCATCGCAACACAAAAATACCTGAGCCACGTGGATAACTGGGAGGCCTTCATGGCGAAGGGGTCATAGAGGAGAGGTCATGAGTCAACTTAGCAAACTTTAATCCAAGGATGCAGACCAGAGTATGGAGTGGAATGGATGATGGATGAATAGCCATTAGGTGGACCCAAAGAAGGGGGTAATAGTCCTTACAAAATACCTAAAAATTTTAAAATTATCTAGGTTCAATGGTACATAAATAAACCAAGAATCTACTACCCTCGTCAACTTGAAAGTGTAATACTAGTAACTATACTCATCAAATAATCACCACAACAACTATGATAAATAGCAGCATATCATCATATAATTCATCATCATGGCATGGCATAACACTATAAAGATGGCATCTATATGGTCATCACATCACATCACATCACATTAAAGGGGAGGCCCAAGAGCAGCAAAGATGGGCCTCAATACTCTGGAATGCATCTCGCTCAAAAAGCAAAAATAGATCTAGAATATAGTATGCCCACAAAATAAGGCATAACATCCGTCCCCATGGGGGACAAGTGCTCTAAGAAAGAGAGTACTTGAGAACCTTAGCATCTCTAGAGCCAAAATTAGTCTTGAAGTTAACACTATCATGCTGGCCCATAACCATGTCCTTATGCCAAAAATATCCACAATTAATGCCTCAAAAGCATCACAACAGTAGCACCCTCCCAATCTATTTGTGGCTCAGAAAAGAAGCACTTACCATGCTGATATTAACCTAGAAAACATCACCTAACCTCATGCAAAACAAAACCAAAAGGGGCACCTCTGCTTGCTGATAAGATCAAAGGACAACACTGATATTGATACAGGAACAGGGATATTTTAAGACTACAGATATTGTCTAAATAAGGCTTAAAAGTTAAAATCAGTGCGCTAATACTAGTAACAGCTCCTCAAAATCAATGCCCAAAATAGGACAATCCCAGTTGTCAAACAGTGCTTATCTCATTGTCAAATAACCACCCTAAGGGCAGCGCTCCACATGCTACAAATAGACCAGAGCTATGCTGTTGGGAGCGGAGAGTGGCAGCGACGAGCAGAGAGCAGGAGCAGAGCGGAAAGTGAAATTTTCAAAAGCTCTCGTTTTGGGAGCGTTTCGGGAGCGTTTTCTGTATAGTATATATTTTAATATATTTTGATGGATTTATATCTAAAAAACATGTAGGATGTTGAATTAGCTATAAAATACATGAATTAAACCATATAACATCAATCATCTAGTAGTTATAATTTATAACATTATCATCAAATGATCAACCATAAAAACTTTTGTAGGAGCTTGGCAAAGAAGGGAGGTACCAAAACATCGTCATCAAATGATCAACCTAGTATAGGAGCTTTTAGTATAGGAAAGGAAGGGACGCCTCGGGATCGTGCTCCCAAAACTGGGAGCATTTTGGGAGCGAGCTTCGGGAGCGGGAGCGAGGGGGGTGGGGGGCGCTCCCACACAGCATAGGACCAGAGGCAGTACTGGCATCATGCATGAAGAAAGATCCCTTTTGGGCAGCATAAAAGCATGTTTCGAGCCTCGACCAGCACTCTGAACATGCAGCAAATAGTACCTAAGTCAGTTTCACCATTCACCACAAAGCAACATTATTCATCAAGAGAAAGATAATGAGGACAGTAGCACCCTACTGAAGCTGAAAATAGCATACAAAAGCAATAATTTCTCCTCAACAGTAGCAAAGCACCTCTGCAATTCAATCTTCCAGAGCTGGTATGCATCCAAACATAGTTTCTGAAGTAATGTACACTTTTCAACAAGATTGTTACATCCAAAAGGAAATACTGGAAAGCATGCCAACTAGTCTCCCAGTAGGTATGGCCCCTGAAACTCTGGAATCACTTTAAAACACAGCAATTCTGAACTGCTAATACTAAGTGCAGCTACGACAGATAAAAAACCTATACAATGTTCAGCAGATTAATCAATTGATTGTCTTGACAGCTTCAACTTGAAATGCAGTCCACTTAACTCAATAATTTAATATAATAAGGCTTCAATACAGTTGACATATCCTTGCAAGTTGTCAAGCATATTCAATGCGATTCAGCATCAATGCATCTGGAAATGACCTCCAAAGGACTGAGCAGATGTCAAGTCAAACAAACATAGACGTACTAGACTTGCTTGGAGATTGAATGGATTTCAAGACAAATCTGTTATTTAATATGAGATACCAACTGCTATTCTGCTATTTGCTAATGGCAATGTTCTCTCCACCTTTAGATGTTCAAGTCCATAAGACAATGTTGACTTAAGGCAAGAAAAGGAGAACATTTAAGTAATGTTGAGGACAGTATTTGATTGCTTTAGAGCATAATCCTTCGTATATACAAATGTATATTCGAGAAAAGACAATGTTCAGATGCTCCTGATTTAAGTTCTCAATCAAATGAATCTTTAGACTCTTTACATAAGGTTGCAGTAGTTCAAAGTTATTTTTCCATGACGTGTTTTCTGGTTGCATAATGACAACACAGAAAAGAAAATCATATTTATGAGATTTAAAATTAAAATAATCTCATAAGGATCCCTTTCATGCTCACTGTTTTTCAGTTTTAAATATTATTGATCCCTTTTACAGTACAGCACACATTACATGACAAACTTTCCAGGTCCTTTCCTTGTTGATTTCCAGTGCTCTCATTACAGCTCCTTTCATGAAACAATAATTGGCATCCATTAACGATTCTTACATGTGGATTGCTAATGCCTGCATTAGAATTTTCATTCTTCACCAAGACTGTAAATAGAACTAACAGCCAACAAAGTCCCTGCTTGAACCTAACTCCTCTATCAACATATTAATCACAGTTGATTGACTTGCCTAATAGTAGGCCTGGACATGTAGAAAAATCTTGATTTTCTTTTCTAACACACCTAGACTGACTGCCTCACTAGACCACAGGTATTGTTTTGTGAACTTTCATGAATACACAAATAGATGCCATCAAGCAAACTGCAATGGTTCATTTAAAACAACAAATAAAAAGAAGCCATACTACATTAAAACCATCAATGGGATGTACTAATCTTGTAGAGTTACTGAATGACCCTACCTGTAATGCTCTCGGAAGTGTCAGATTTTTACCAGACGCCCATTGCTTAATCTGGGCCAATGTCTGTTGCCCAATGCCTACAAAACAAGGCAGACCATGTTCATCGTCAAGCACTAACAACTAAAACTAAATATAATGATGAATCATAACAACAGCAAAGTTGATATGAATTAGTCAAAAGATGCAAGTATACTATCAAACTTTTCTGTCTAAACCAGGGTTATCATAACTGACAGACTAAACCTTCATTTGACAGTTTAACTGTCTTTAGGCCAAACCTGTCCAAACCAAGGGCTGACTCAGCTCAGTTAGACCAAAGCCAGCCACTCACTCGAGTCAACAATGACTTGACTGAGTATGTCAGGCTGCTTGGGCAGCCTACCAGTAGGTCCAATCATCCTAAAAGCAAAAAAAAAAAAATTAACCCCTCTCCCCCACCATTTTGTATCACACACTTCAAATTGTATGCATTTGATGAAGTTGCAAATCCGGTCTCAGCCGGTTTAAGAAGCTCAATTTTTGCATACATACGATAAATGGCTTGTGAATGGCGGTGGTTGCATATGAACATCAGAATTTCACAGCCTTTCTCAATCAACACCCGAATTCTGTAAGTTTTAGGTATTCAAACCCAACCCGGTTTCAAGTCAAATTTAATGAAAGCTTAAAGCCCAACCCAGTTTACATGAGTGCTGTAAATAACATAAAATTTCAGACCTTGAAACACTGAATGAACATCAATTTTTAAAGGCAGATATTAAACAAAAATTCACGCAATGAAATTTAAACACTCAGAATTTTTCAGCAATATGCCCATGCAAAACCCAGAATGGGAAAACCTGTTAGAGAAAGAGGAATTTTAATTCTTCAGAATAATTAATGTTAAGCAAGTACAACTTATCTCAACCAAGTAAACAAAATCTCCATCCTCGATTTCAGTGCCAAACCACTTCAAAATCTGTGCAAATCCTCCTTGAAATGCGTGCCGAAGGTACAGTACAAACAGTGAAAATTTACAGCCAATTCCTCCTCAAATTGTGTGCTGTCAGTACAGTCTACCACCTCGGTTTGCATGCCAGTAACACTCAGCAAAATTCACCATCGAATTTCGTGCCCAATCAGCCTAGAAACCTGTTCCCAGTCTGCTGCAGAATCACACTGTACGACTGTGTACGGCCTGCAATATGGCTGCCTGTACTTGCCTCGAATATCGTGCCCTGAACCCTGCCTTGAAACTCGTGCAAGACTCCTCAGAATTCATGCTGCATTAATTTCTGTACGGTCTGAAAAGACTCCTGTACCTGCACACTGGAATTCCTGCCAAGCTTTTCTCTCTGTCTCCAATTCGACTTCCTCTCCAAAATTGCTCATGAAGGTGAAAGAATGAAATTCCTTCCCTTGGCTTTTTATTTGGATGCTTGGGGTAAGGGAAAAGACATCTAATCCAAGGGCCCACATTGACTTAGACGGATGGATGAGAATAAATGCACATTTAATTATCATCAAAATTAATTTCACTCACCTCACTTAAATTTATCAAAAAGACACTTTAATCTCTAAAGTGTGATTAAATGCTTATCACAAGTCATTTAATGCAAGGGTCACTTATTTCCCCCTTTTCTGGTGACTTAGGCAAAATCACCTAGGGGAACACCTCCCTTAGTACAAATTTTAACACTGCCTCTTACCGAGGAAATTGTTCTTCACCACTCCCAACTTGTCCTTAAAGAAGACAAACTTGCTCCACCCCAACAAATGTAAGCAGAGATTCCACCTTCCGATGCAGAAACATTGGCACAAAGCCTTCATTATATAGAAAAGGAGAGACCCAAGTGGGGAGCCNTATCGTTTATATAATAATTTGGCGATTTTTAGGGTGAAAAAATTTTACCCCATCAAAATTGGGCAAAATAGGGCTTCAAAAAATGGAAAATGGCGAATCTTTTTTGGGAGAAAAACATGGAAAAATAGCCCACTGGGCTAAAATTCGCCCCTAAAATTATCCCTGGGGGGCGCATGAGTTAGAGGAGATAATTGAAGTCGATTTAGGAGTGAACACGAGTTAACTCCTTGAATTGAGTATTTGATTGCTAGTTAACAAGAAGAGGGATGCGCCGCCACCTCTCAAGAGGTAGGCACATCCTCACATTGGGAATACCAAACTCCAAACACAAATTACCAAAGGAGAAGATGTGCTCCCATCTAGTAGTTCGAACTTGCCATTGATTGATGTAGTGTCGATTTAACATGGATCCCATCTAGATTTACACTTTTTGACATAGGATACTCGCCTTTAAACTCGAATTTGGTCTCCAACGTGTAGATGATGCCAATCCATCTCATGCGTTATCCCTTCAGACATGTGCATCCTCCTTCATGTGTATAATTTCCACTTCATCAATCCAATCTTAATCAAGTCGAAATGGCATTCAATAAAGTCAGTTTTGTCCTTAGTTGAGGTCGCATACCATATGGGACAACATAGCCACTTCATTCAAACATGTTTGTTTGACTTTTTCAACTTTGTCTTTCTGCCAAAGTGTCGCACTTTTAGCAATTAAACTGGCGTTTTGATGCATCATTAGCAAAAAAAGGCTTTAAGTGACTTTTTAATCACCCGAAGCATATGAAAAGTGGGTCTCAGGGTAAAGAGGATGCTCTGAGTGTGAAAACAAGTATCCACACGCTAAATTCCCTCTTTGGATCAAGCTTTTATGCCCTAGAAAAATTTTAATTAAACCATTAAAAATGGCCTAAAAAACGGAGAATTCTAAAAAAAAAAACTCTCAGGATTAAAAAAAACTTAGGGGGACCTAGAACATGTCCATACGACTCAATATCAATGTCTAGCATGTTCATATACATTGACACATGAACGTTAATAACCTCCCAGGGTTTAGCCACCAAGACGCCCATTCGAGCTTTGGAAGAGTAGGTGAAAAACTCGAAAACCATGCATCACTTATTCAGCATTGCATAATTAACAAGGGAAAAAACATCGTGGAATAATTAGCTTTATAACAAAGTCTTAGGAAGCCAAGTTCTTTACAAAAACCCGTGCTAACACATTTTTACAACTTCCCCGCAGGGTATGAACATGTGGTACAAAAAATGAAAAGGGCCAAGAAGCCCTGATGGACCTCTAAGCTCCAAGTGTAAAGAAGCACTTGTTCTTGTTATTATTTTCAGGCAAAAACTTAAAAATTACAACAGCAGTACTTATCTCCCAATTTCTTCCATGAAATTCGTGCCAGGAGCTTGCTAACAAACTGTTGTACGGCCAGCATTAAATTCTGTACAGTATGGCTTACATGTGTGACTGCACTACCTGCATTAAATGTTGTTGTACGGTCTATACCTTCTCTCGAAATTCGTGCCAACTCCCTGCATCGAAATTTGTGCCAATCTCATCGAATTTTGAGCCTCTACAAACTATCCTTCTACCTCAAAATTTGTGTTGTACGGATGCAATAACTGTTGTACCTTATGCCTCGATTTTTGTGCCTATTTTTTAGTCTTGAAAATCATGCCAATCTCCTCGAAATTTGTGCTTAGTACAGTTTGCAATAATTGCAAGTATGACAACAATAAATGTTGGTTTATTCCTTGTACTCTTGCCTTGAAATTCGTGCCCAGTCTCTGCTCTTCCTCACTTTGGGATTTGTGCAAGGGTTTCTCTCTCTTTCTCTCTTGCTCTCCTCTCCAAAATCTCTTTGTGAAAGTGAACAATGATTCTCTCAATGCCTTTCCCTAGCCTTTTTGTCTGAGTAACCACCACTTGAGAATCAATGGCTTAGATTAAAAGGCAACTAAATGATATCTAGGGCCTTTATTAAAACTCACATTTTCTCATTAAAAGCACTAACTCACTTTTAAATATTAATGAGACATTTAATACACACCAACCATTTTAATTCTCATAAAGTCACTTTTTAAATTTTTAATAACTCAAACTCACATTTTAAAGTCACTTTAAAAACATAAAGTCATTCTCACTTTAAAAATGCAAAGGGACCACCACTTTTTAAGTTTTCATGTCCACCCCAAGGCATCACAAGGTGGACAAACAGTCCCTTGGTAATTTTCAACATGCATATGCGTATCATGTTATATCCAAAGAAAGCTAAAATCAAGCCAAAACGCTAATGTGAAGTGAAAATGCAAAGCACCCAAATGAAATGCAGTGAGGACCAAAAGCAAAATCAAAATGATCGATGGCCACATAAGAAATAAATATAATGATTATTCCTCACGGAGCCCAAAAGGGCATGGATGTGAGATGGGGCAAGGTACCGCTAATTCTCAGTGTCCCCTAGAACCTTCCCACATTACAATTTCTGGTGTACTCAACACAATATGTTCTAGTCAAATCCTCACGGAGCCTGAAGCAAGCTTGAATGTGAGTTGCAAGTTGCTTGTTAAAGACTAGTGGGGCTAGCCTAAGCACTTTATCCCATTTGTGAGACACCACCATCCCCTAGTGTCTTCCAGTTTGCACATGTCATTGTGGTCCCCTATTTCCAATGTTTATCCAAAGGGTCACCCTATCAAGGTCAACCAGTCAATTTCCCTCAGTCCAAACCTTGTCTCATCCATTTCACCCATGGCTTGCAGGATGACCAAGTTTATGAGTATACATTGAAGGCTTCATGAAAGGTAATAAGACTACTTTGACTATGGCTTGTTTTTCTTTTGTTTTTATGATAATCACCATAGCTTATGTTGCTTAATGTTTTAGTTGGTCTGTTGACATAAATAAGGGAGCATCTTTCATCCCTTTGTGCATGCAGGTCTCCACGGTTTCAGCTCATACTATTATTTTGACCAGTTTGACTTAGTCAAACCAATCTGACTAGGCAAGATATAGGGTCCTAGGTGACCTTGGATCCAAACGTTCGATTTTGTGTATTTACCATCTATTGAGGTCCCTTACATGATTTCATGCTTTAGTTGGCCATGGTATGCCTCAGTTTGGGAGATATCCATTTATTATCAGTTAACAAGCTCTTGTTTTTATTATTTTGGCATGGATGGAGCCACAGTGATTATGTGATGGATTTTTATGGTGCTTGTGGTCACCATTAGTGGATTTCAAGTCTCTGGCCTCATTGGTAGAGCTAGTTTCAACATCCGAGCAAAGGAAAGGCTTGATATCATCAGCTTACGTACTCCGCCATATACAGCAGAAAAATAATTAAAATGCAAGTTGCCATGACTTAGCCAATAAGTCATTTTGGCTAATGTGGGGACAACTATTGATGGGGGATGATACTATTACATTGGTACTATGCTTTGGACCCTATGTTATGAAGTTATTACTTAAGATGGGGTCCACACGTTGTATTTCCTCCTAGGCAGGGCACACTCTATCCATGGGGGTGCATTTGTTGGAAGCGTCACTCATGATTATCATTTGTACACTTTGTACTTGTTGTAAATGTAAATTTTCCAACGTTCCCCCAACCCGGTTTCAACCACCATGTACATCATTGTTTAATGCCCAACCTAATTTACTTTCAGCTGCAAATTAAATCGTTTCTCATAAACAATTTATGACTGAAACACCAGAAGAATTTTACTACTTTTAATGAGCAACAATTAAAAAATACAGTCACACATAAAAAATCAGACTCGGAAATTTTTGGCCAAATGACCGAGGAAAAATCCAAACCTCCAGGGAGAACCTGTTCTAGAGAGAGAATTTTATTTTCTGCAATAAAATCAAAGTACAGCAAAAAATAGAGATAAACTTATCTCAACCACAATGCTCAACAAATTGACTGAATTCTGAAATTTTACAGTCAAAATTTCTGTCAATTAGTTGCCTCGAAAACCATGCCAAACTGACTGTACAAACTGCCCCAATTTTCATGCCCACTGTTGTACCGTACAGACTGTATGAACTTCCTCGATTTTCGTGTCCACTGTTGTATCATACGGATTGCCTTGATTTTCGTGCCCATTGTATGGACTGTACGAAATTATGTGCCCAGTATTAAAAATTTTAAAAAAACCTCTTCTCAAAAATCATGCCCAAAAATTTTCTCGAAATTTGTGTTGTACGAAAATGTGATTTCTGTTGTTGTACGGTCTTGGGAAACGTGCCCTTTTCTCTTCTCTCTCTGCCTGCAATTTTTTCTCCTTCTGTCCTCTCCAACTCTCATGAAAAACAAAATGAGACTCTAATGCCTTCTCTTGCCTTTTTGGTGTCTAAATCAAGAAGCTGAATAGTCATCTAATCCAAGGGCCCAAAATGAATTAGATGGATGGATGAGATTAAATGCACTTTTAATTCTCTCCAAAATTAATTTCACTTAGCTCACTTAAATTTATCAAAAAGCCACTTTATTCTCTAAAGTGAAAATTAAATCTCATCTCAAGTTATTAACTGCAAGGGTCACTTTAATTTTCTCCTTTTAATGACTTAGGAAAAAGTCACTAGGGTAACACTTTCCTAGGTACAAAAATCAACAGTAAAGGGTGTGCCCAAGGAGACTTAAACACCTAGGCGACCCCCTCATCATATTATCTTATGATTACATTGTACCATGTATCTCTAAAGGGGCACACTTGGTGATAGCAACCCCCTCTCTAGCTCTTCATGTATCTTGTTGAGACATTATCAACCATTGATCTCATAGATTATGTTTTAATCATGGTCGTCCATCCTTATGGAGCTAGGTATTTTGTCATGAGAGATCTATTTATATGATCTATTGCTCATTGTATTGGACTTTTGCTTTGGATTGAATAGACGAGAGAAATCATTTTGCTTCACTGTGTATTCATTTGTGGATGTTTGGACTTGAATGTTGGTTTTCATCAGGTCTCTACTCTAGCATTTGATTTTCCATTAATGATTTTCAGGCAAGAACAAGTGGATTTCAATATAGTGACTTGGACAAATCCCCCTTCCTCTCTTGGAATCGATTTAGCAAAGAAGGGGATTCTTCTTGTGTTATTTTGCTACCATTCTCACAAGTTTAATTTCTCATTTGTTTTGCATGCATTTGATGTTCTCTTGCAACATTATTTTCCTTGAGCTAACACTCACAATCTTGTTGGTATTCTTGTTAGCAAGGGCGCACTTGTGGATCTGAAGGAAGAAATCCATTTGTGGAAGTAAGCCGCTACTTTGTGGGTGTTGATTTTTCTTAGGAAGCATCGAGAGCCATTCTCTTGGAGAATAGAGACATCTAGTCAAGGCACCAGGATGTGCAACCAGTCCAGCACTAGGGGAATTCAACCTTGAATTGAATAGTCATGCTTTGAATGGAGACATCTGGTTTAGGCACTAGGATGTGGAGCCAGTCTAGCACAGGTGGAATTCAACCTTGAGATGAATAGCCATTCTTTCAATGGAGACATCTGGTCAAGTCACCAAGATGTGGAACCAGTTCAGCACTGGGGGAACTCAACCTTGAGCTGAGTAGCCATTCTTTGAATGGAGGCACCTGGTCAGTTACCAGGAAGAGGAACCAGTCTAAGCACTGGGGGAACTCAGCCTATAGCTGAGTGGCCATTCTTTGAATGGAGGTACCTGATGAACCAGTCAAGGACTGGAGGATCAGCCTAGGGCTAAGAGCCATTCTCCGAGAGAATGGAGGCGCCTGGTCAATTACCAGGACACCACTATAAGTCCTAGACCGGGGCTGGGCATGTGAGACACTCTTATCCTTGATCTATGGGCTTTCTGATCTTCTTCAAGAATTAGCTAACCTTGGTTAAGACACCTAGTACACGATCTTGGTGGCACAAGGAGTTTGAGATAAAAGCATTAGTAATTCTCCCTATTTATGATGATGTACTTTGAGTGGGTATGAAGGACCCCTATGACCACTTGCATTGGCCACAGGGCGCTTGAAGAAGGCTAAAAGTAAAGTCAAAAATACATAAGAACCCTTGTACCACTAAGGAGTCAAAGTGAAAACATAAAAGGTCATTAGTACCTTAAAAAAAAGTCAAAAGGGTAAAAGAATAAAACCCTATTATTTTATTATTTTCTGTATGGTCCACTTCCAAGCTAAGTCACACGGTTCGGGTTCGGGTTTGGATTCAACGAGGATTAGGTTTGGTTCAGGTTCGAATTTTCCGATGAGGCTCGGATGAGGTTCGACAATAGGCGACTATATATATATAAGCTTTCTTCATATACTCCCCCTTAACTAATTTTCTACACCCCATCGCCCATAGGATTCAAAGCACTTAGGTCACTATTCATAATTTCGTCATATATACTTGTTGTTTATGACAATTCTGCTTACACATTTGTACTTCTAAGAGTAGGTTTTTGTTTTAACAACGGATTTACATGCTTCCCACAGCAGTAGTTTGTTCTTAGGGGTAAATCTATGTTCTTACTTGTTGTTTGGTGTATTCTTATGTAGACTATAGGTATGATATTTCAAATTACAGAGAGCATTTAATTTATAGACAACATAAATAAATAGAGAGCATTTAATCTATAGACATCATAAATAAATCGAGAGCATTTAATTTATAGACAACATTATATTTATATACAACATAAATAAATAGAGAGCATTTAATTCATAGACAGCATAAATAAATAGAGAGAATTTAATTTATTGGTATTGTGTGTGTGTGTGTTATTTTTTTTCAGTAAAAAAATTGAACCTCAAAATTTTTTTTCCTTTAGGTTCGCCTTTAGGTTTGCCTTCAGGTTCGGCTTTAGGTTCGCCTTCAGATTCACCCTTAGGTTCGGGTTCGGCTTTAGGTTCGACATTAGGTTCGCCTTCAAGTTCGAGTTCGGCTTCAGGTTCGACATTAGGTTCGTCTTTCAGGTTTGGCGAACCTGAACGAATTTCAAATTTTTTTTGAGGTTCGCCGAACCTCGAACCTCAAGGATTAGGTTCGGCGAACCCTGTGACTTAGCTTCCAAGGAACTCAAAGGCTATAAAAAAAGCTCACCTTCAATTCATTTATACACACACTTCATGATCAACGAGTGAGCTTCTCCACTGAAGGTTTTTCGCTGGTCTTTGTCTTCTTAAGTTGTTCTTGGTGATCTTCATCTTTGTGCCCTAGCATGACGGTTGTTGCTAGCTAGGGCATCACCTCCTTCATGCACAGTCAACAACAGCAATCTCCTTCCATCCACGCCTAGCAGGAGGACAGAGCTAGGGCATCACCCTACGGCATCAATCCTTCCCCTTCACCGTGAGCAGGAGCAACACAGACCTCCATCCGGGTAGTCGTCACCCTCACGAGCAGCCTTATACTCATTCCAAGTAGCCTCAGGAACAATTGCAGGCAACCTTCAGCAATCCCAGACAGCCCGAAATTGAGCTCGGGTAGCAGCACAGCAAACCCAGAGCATCTCGAGCAGCCCAAAGAAGATTTGCGCAGCCTTCAGCAGTTTCGGGCAGCCCTGAATTGGGCTAGGGAAGCAGGATAACATACCCGGGCAAACACAAAACAGCTTGGGCAGTATAGAAGAGGCTCGGGTAGCAGAACAAAGGGATCCAGGCAACAGTAGAAGGATCCGGGCAGCAGGAAAAGGCATCCGGGCACCACCAGACTGTTGAACACACCAGGAACACAGAGAGGGGGGGTGAATCTGTGTGTGCAGTCTTTATTACTTTTTCAACTTTTATAATCAACAACTTATTCAATATTATGCATCGTCACATTATCATTATATCATCAGCAGCATTGTTATCATCATCATATCATCATCATCACATAGAAAGCATAACAACACAGTACACAATATTTTTACGTGGAAACCAAAGTCCTGGGGGGAAAACCACGGAAGCCTTTTTAAAATAGTTTTCCAGAAATAACTGGAAGGAAGCAACAACCCCCTTATTACAAAGACTTCAATTTTCAGCTTCAACTGAAAGGAGGCTACGACCCCCTGTTTTACAGCCTGCAACCTGAAGGAAGCTACCACTCCCTAGTTTTCCGGCTTCTACCAGAAGGAGGCTACGACCTCCTTTCCTTGCCCCGTCCTGCCACCCTGATATGAAGATAGAAACTGAACTACTAAACCACAAACTGCACTGATCCTGCGGACCTGCTATCCAACACCTGTACCACACTGCACAATCTAAACCACACTGCA
>LPNX011001128.1:11168-28303 GCA_001517045.1 Pseudotsuga menziesii | reverse complement strand
CACATTTTAAAATATTTTTAATTTAATTAAAAAATAAAAATAAAATAAAAAGAATAAAAAATTATTCCATTACAAAAGAGAAAATAAACAAAGAGAACAAAAGATAAAATAAGCATAAAGATGGAAAATTTCTCCCAATCGGACCTAATTAAGAGCCTTCAGTCTTTGATCAAATATTTGAGCGGTCTAGTGGATGGTGATGAATGCAGCTTATGGAAGGGTTGGACGAGCTTATGGAAGGGTTGGATGCACTCAAGAAGATTTGGAACTCTTTACCTACGTAAATGCAGCTAACAGGAATCAAACCAGATCCCTTTGTTTTTATTGTTGATTTCTTTATGTTCTTGTGAATGAGGGTTTTTGGTGGAAGCAAATGGTTTCTCTAATTTAGCATGGGAGAAGAGACCTTCGTAAGTATCCCAAGACCTTGATACGATTCATAAGCATATGAAATACTATTTTTCCGTCAAAAAAATTTGTGGATTCCAGCTCAATTCTTTTATTCTGTGTTTTTTTAAGGATAAATGTCCCAACAAGATATTGCTTGTTGAGTATATACTTTCTTCCTCAGAGATTCTATAGTGATGGAATTTTTGCATAAGTGCAGTAGGAGGTTGGTTTTGTATGTCCATGTGATGTTGGGGATTCGTGATCTAATAAGCCAATTGGTGATTTAATGGGAGGGTATTCAATGGATTCATGACCGAAATGGGGTTTTGTTATGTGGGTGATTTTTGGGATTTATGACCTGATAGTGGGGTTTTTTCTGTTAGTGTGGGTGATCACAAATACAAAGAACAAAACTGTGGGTGCTAATAATTGTGAACGGAGCCGTCTAGGGACGATTTTGACTTTTTGGATAACCCATACAATTTGTAATTTTTGTTGTTTTTTTAGGGCGATTTTAAGGACAGAAATTAAATTGGGTGACACTAAAACCCCACACCATACTCTATAAGACCTGGAAGATCCAGCAGTGTTTTTACGCACTTTCAAATTCTGTGAAGATTCATAGATTTTAAAATTAGGTAGACAGGGGCCATAATACCTTCGAGGTACATGCATCCTAACAAAATGCCGATATTCACGGAATCGGGAGACTCAGACCGAGGTATTCAGTTGGGTTGCAAGAGTGAAACTAAAAGGAAGCCCTATTATGTGTATGAGTTATGTCTATATTGTATCTTATCTCCTGTACAGTGCGTGATATCAGAATGTTATATATGAATCTTGATGCTACTTACAGTAAAAAAAATCATCCAGAAAAAGGGGGAAAATCATCCCCTGTCCTAGGTCAATGGTGTTTGTATTTAAGAGTGGGCTTGTTGGTCAAATTACCATTGAGAAGCTGGCATTTCGTAGTATAGATAGAGGTAGTATGTCCCTGCCGCTGATTGGCTCCAAAAACTTCTTCAATAGGCATCACATGAAATGGATCAGATGGAAAATCACCTTCTGCTCAACCAAGCACTTCAAAATGATCAAACACATTGATCCCATCCTCCAATATCAATATAAAGTTATTCTCATCATCTTCTTCTTCATCTTCCAAGATGTCATAATTGTCACCAAGCTCATTAACATCATGGTTGGCATCTGGATGTGACAAATGATCTACATCATCCTCTTCTTCTTCATCCTCATCTTCTGCATATTCTTCTCCACCATGCCCACTAATATCCTCTTCTTCATCCTCGTCCACTAAACTATCTTTCCCACCATGTTCAATGCTAAAACTTGCAACCACAAACATCGTCCTCAATACCCTCATTCATAAAATCCTCTTCAGGCTCCATCATCAAATTTCCAACAATTTGGACAGATGTCATTGCATCATGGGAAGATTCTATTTAGTCAGACTCTACTTCATTCTGTCGAGAATGAGCAATTGTGTCTGCTAATGGTGTTTCCTCATTCTCTCTTTCATTCTGGTATTGATGCACATTGGAGCCAGAAATGCCAAGATTTCTACTTTTGTGTTGAGCAGCTTCATGGCCTTGTACCTATTCCACAGTTAAGGACTCCAAGGTCGTCACAATGCCATTTGCAATTTTAACACACTCAGGATGATCTAAATCTATATTCTCAAGTGTACAGGACAAGGCCTAAATCATTCCAACAACTTTTAGTGTTTTTGACACTTCTATTGAGATATTTGATCCTGAAGGTGAGCGTGCTGCAAGAACATCGTTTATCAGATCTATTAATGCATTCATTTGGCTTTCTGGAGTGCACATGCTAAAATTTCTACCGAATCATTGGCTGATCTGGAAGAACAAAATCTATAGAGCATGACTGCACCAATGTTGCCTTCTTCAAAGAAGCAATATGTTTCAAATTTAGCTTCAAGAAAAGTCAATTCAATCAGCATACCTCCTATCAAGGCTTATGATGCACAAAAGGGTAAGGATGAGCAATATGAATACAAGTCAAAGGGAATCAGGGTGAATAAATCTTGTGCAACCCCAACAAAGAAAAATAGCAGAGGCCTTAAGAAAGATCATGGGCAGTCTGGCTCAGAGAAGTTTATCCAAGGGCAATTAGCTAAGCAGTTGTCTGTTCGCAAGCATGAGCAAGTTTCCCCTATAAAATATGGCACTGAACCTTCATCCTAAAAGGTCACAGGTTCATCAAAATTTAAGGTGAAGATAAATGATATTGCAGCAATGAAATTGGATGGTGTGTCACTATCTACAAAGTTGCACTTAGAAAAAGGAAACAAGATTAGACAAGTGTAAATATTATATTAATTCATCACTTTCTATAATGATGGCTACCTTCATACCTCTATTTTCTCTTTGACTTATCAAGTGTAGCATAATCCTTAGCCCATGCATGAAAATAATCTATTGGATCACATGTAAAACTCAACCAAATAACGTGAAAGCACACACTTCACAAAATATGACCAGACTCTGAAGATATGCCAAAGACATAGCCTTATGGGACTGAAATACAAGAATGAGGAAGGTGTTGCCTTATAGTCAACCTAGCCCTATCACCACTTAATGTTTCTTGGTTCAAACTGATGCTTTCTCCAGTCTTAGGGGAGTGTCCCTAATAGGTACATTTTGTCATCAAACAAATAAATTTGCATAAAACTCTAGGATGATTAGCTCACAAACTTATTCTTGAGTTGTCTATAAATAATTAGGAGTGAGGAAGAATTTAATAAAGAAATAGATTGGTTGGGATTTGATCCCAAAGAAAAGTATAATAACAAATTAATGGAAAAAAAAAGTGAGGTGAATGTGCACCTTTGGTGAAGATAATCAAAATAAGTGCACAAAAAACTAACCATAACACTGCCACACAATTAACCAATGTGACCCAAGTTATTCAAGGATCTAGAACAAAGCACGAATAAACCAAACCCATATGATATTCAAAAAAAATTGATTGCATCATAGTGAGTCACAGGTGACATGCTACCATAGATGTCCATTCTTGCAATGGAAGAATGAAAAATGAAGAGTTTTATATAGCTACAACTATCTAGAGAGAATAATATCTAACCCTTTCTTTGCTTCTCAAATTTGTATGTATAGAACCTCATTGAAGAAGGAACAATCCACCCTTAGTTGCTTGAGAAAGAGGAAAGAAATCTCATGAAGGAAAAACTCGACATGCGCACTAGGCATGATCTCCTTTTTTACTTTTGGAATGCTTTTCCCCATGTTGCTTGATCAGGGAAGCAACATCAGTCTATATTCCGGAAAAAGCAAAAATAAATGTTGTTGGACATGCTTTTTTACAAGGAGCATGAATACATCTCTATCATGCAAGCCCTCAAATCTCAGGCTGCTGGAAAAAGGCAAATTGCTACATATAGTAGTTCTCTCAAACTCTGCTAGCTCTAGAAAGAACTGGATAAATGTGCAAGCTTGCATACATCTACATTCTTTATAAAGGAAACGAAAACAAGGTAGACACTCATTTGTCCCCAGGGAAAAAACTCTTTGTTATTGTGTGTGTTGCTTTAATACTTTGAATTTCATACTTATGTTGAATATATTTGTAGTGTAGATCCTTCTCCATTTTCTACAGGTTTATGTTCAGGTTCAACACTCACAACCTGCTTTGTGCAAATTACAAGGCTCTTTTGTAGTTTATATTGATAGAATTTTATTATTTTTGTTTTCTGGAACCAGCAAAGTAGCCTTTAGACTTACCAGTGATTTGGTTTTCTTTGGTGCATGGTCTATGAAATGTCCAGTAATGGATATAGATAATGATGTTCTTAAAGACAATAACAGGTAGATGTACCGATTCACTGTGTGATAAGAAAGAAGAATTGGATTTATCTTGCAATTAAAACTTATGAATCAGCTACGAAATATGTTTAATCATGTGGGAAAAAATGAATGAAATTGCAGAGCATTAAAGAAAACTTCTAACTTTATGCCTCCTGAGAGGAATCTCACTCTGCTTCTGGCGGTACAAGTGGCTTCATTCGAATTACAAGCTATCAAATGAATTATGGTTTCAGACGTGCTTACAACTCCCAATTATAAAAAGGAAATTTTCATTTTGTTACATATAAGTCTCTGGGACCAAAACATGTTTCTCCTTGATTTTTTCTAATGCACTCATTTGATCTAGGATTTCCTTTCTTAACATTTCGACTCCAACAATGAGGTCTGATACCAATATATGTTGGAATGTCTAATTCACCATTTATCTCGTATTTATTTTGTGCCAGGATTTCATAAAGGCATTCGGAAGACATATGTACAGTTTGAAAATTGAAATCAATTGAAGTGGAGTTTTCTCCTTGGTGTGGAGAGCAAGTTGGGTTGTCTGCATCTAAAGATAAGATCTCCCAAATCCCCAATGGTTTCATTCATCAAATCCTTAAAAATCATCCTTTCCATGTCTAAAACCACTCCTGAAAGATCTGTTTTATGATCAATCCATGAATTTTTTGTTTCTGCTATATCCTTTTCAAGAATTGCAGACATAGTATCACAAATATCTTCTGACGGAACAGAAGGCAGGCACTGAATTTCACTCCATACTTGTTGCACAAGCTACTGTCCTATGGGTCTTGCATCCTTGAGATTTTCCAGAAGTTAGTTAGTGCTTTTTTGAATACTTTGTCTATCAAAATATAAGAAAAACAACAGAGGGAAGATTAAACGTTGGAAAGGATGCAACTAGCATTGAATTCTCCTCTGTGCTTGCTGGAACGTATATTAATTATTGAATATCATCCATCCCAGTAGACACTCATTTGTCCCCAGGGAAAAAAATCTTTGTTATTGTGTGTGCTACTTTAATACTTTGAATTTCATACTTATGTTGAATATCTTGGTAGTGTAGATCCTTCTCCTTAAAAACCATCCTTTCAATGTCTAAAACCACTCCTGAAAGCTTTGTTTTATGATCAATCCATGAATTTTCTGTTTCTGCTAGATCCTTTTCAAGAATTACAGACATAGTATCACAAATATCTTCTGACGGAACAGAAGGCAGGCACTAAATTTCACTCCATACTTGTTGCACAAGCTGCTGTCCTGTGGGTCTTGCATCCTTGAGATTTTCCAGAAGTTAGTTAGTGCTTGTTTGAATACTTTGGCTGTCAAAATATAAGAAAAGCAACAGATCAAAGATTAAACGTTGGAAACGATGCAACTAGCATTGAATTATCCTCTATGCTTGCTGGCACGTATATTAATTAATGAATATCATCCATCTCAGTAGACACTCATTTGTCCCCAGGGAAAAAACTCTTTGTTATTGTGTGTGCTGCTTTAATACTTTGAATTTAATACTTATGTTGAATATCTTTGTAGTGTAGATCCTTTTCCATTTTTTGCAGGTTTCTGTTTAGGTTCAACACTCACAGAGTCACAACCTGCTTTGTGCAAATTACAAGGCTCTTTTGTAGTTTATATTGATAGAATTTTATTACCTTTGTTTTCTGGAACTAGCAAAGGAGCCTTCAGACTTACTAGTGATTTGGTTTGCTTTGGTGCATGGTCTATGAAAATGTCCAGTGATGGATATAGATAATAATGTTCTTAAAGATAATAATAGGTAGATGTACCGATTCACTGTGTGATAAGAAAGAAGAATTGGATTGATATTGCAATTAAAACCTATGAATCAGCTAGGAAATATGTTTAATCATGTGGGAAAAAATGAATGAAATTGCAAAGCATTAAAGAAAACTTCTAACTTTATGCCTCCTGAGAGGAATCTCACTCTGCTTCTGGCGGTACAAGTGGCTTCATTCGAAGTACAAGCTATCAGATGAAATGTGGTTTCAGACATGCTTAGAACTCCCAATTATAAAAAGGAAAATTTCATTTTGTTACATATAGGTCTCTGGGACCAAAACGTGTTTCTCCTTGATTTTTTCTACTACACTCATTTGATCTAGGATTTCCGTTGTTAACATTTCGACTCCAGCAATGAGGTCTGATACCAATATATGCTAGAATGTCTAATTCACCATTTATCTCGTATTTATTTTCTATCAGAATTTCAGAAAGGCATTTGGAAAACATATGTACAAAGTTTGAAAATTGAAATCAATTGAAGTAGAGTTTTTTCCTTGGTGTGGAGAGCAAGTTGGGTTGTCTGCATCTAGAGCTAAGAGCTCCCAAATCCCCAATGGTTTCATTCATCAAGTCCTTAAAAATCATCCTTTCCATGTCTAAAACCACTCTTGAAAGCCCTGTTTTATGATCAATCCATGAATTTTCTGTTTCTGCTAGATCCTTTTCAAGAATTGCAGACACAGTATCACAAATATCTTCTAACAGAACAGAAGGCAGGCACTGAATTTAACTCCATACTTGTTGCACAAGCTGCTATGCTGTGGGTCTTGCATCCTTGAGATTTTCCAAAATTTAGTTTGTGCCTGTTTGAATACTTTGGCTGTCAAAATATAAGAAAAGAAATAGATGGAAGATTAAACGTTGGAAAGGATGCAACTAGCATTGAATTCGCCTCTGTGCCTGCTGGCACGTATATTAATTAATGAATATCATCCATCTCAGTAGACACTCATTTGTCCCCGTGGAAAAAAATCTTTGTTATTGTGTGTGCTGCTTTAATACTTTGAATTGAATACTTATGTTGAATATCTTTGTAGTGTAGATCCTTCTCCATTTTCTGCAGGTTTATGTTCAGGTTCAACACTCACAACCTGCTTTGTGCAAATTACAAGGCTCTTTTGTAGTTTATATTGACATAATTTTATTATTTTTGTTTTTTGGAACCAGCAAAGTAGCCTTTAGACTTACCAATGATTTGGTTTGCTTTGGTGCATGGTCTATGAAAATATCTAGTGATGGATACATATAATGATGTTCTTACAGATAATAACAGGTAGATGTACCGATTCATTGTGTGATAAGAAAGAAGAATTGGATTGATCTTGCAATTAAACCTTATGACTCAGCTAGGAAATATGTTTAATCATGTGGGAAAAAATGAATGAAATTGCAGAGCATTAAAGAAAACTTCTAACTTTATGCCTCCTGAGAGGAATCTGGTGGTACAAGTGGCTTCATTCGAAGTACAAGATATCAAATGAATTGTGGTTTCAGACATGCTTGGAACTCCCAATTATAAAAAGGAAATTTTCATTTTGTTACATATAGGTCTCTAGGGCCAAAACATGTTTCTCCTTGATTTTTTCTAATACACTCATTTGATCTAGGATTTTTTCTAATACACTCATTTCTAATACACTTTGACGTCTCTTTTATATACAGATGAAATATGTAGATGATGACTCCACTACATTTTGGGCAATAGGAAGGAATTCAAGTGTGTTGGCTGCACATGCTGAACATTGTGGAAAGGAAGTTTTGATGGTTGTCCCCTTTGAGGGCACAGATTCAGCAGAGGTGCTCTTCTTTACTTCACTAGAACAAACTTGCCATACTTTATTTTGCCTTTTTATCATCTTATATCACAAATTTATTTAAATCAAGTATTCTTAAAAAAAGGATATCATTTCTAGAGGCAAACTTTAGTCTCCATGATTGACAACTCTCTCCCACAGCTTGTAAAGGTAGAAGAATGGCACGTTGGCTCACAAAGATGTCAAGAGTGCAATTTATATGCTACATAGTTGCTTACAAGTTATTTCTTTAGTCATTTTCTGCATTTATTTTTTTAAATATTTTTCTGAGAATATAGGATGTATTTTTCAAAAAATAAGGTAGGGAATGTTAATTTGCATTTGCAGCCTGTTTCATTACATTTAGAGGGAGAACATGGAACATGCCAAGGTGTTGATGACAGAGATAGTAAACGAAATCTAGATGGTATTCCAAATGGAAGATCTCACATATACATTTCATTCCTCAATTGCTCACATTTACTCATAAAGTTTTGCAATTATAACACTTGCTTCCTTGTAATCGACCTGTGGAACTTTCTATCTTCTTCAGTTTGTGTGACTAGTATTTCTAAAAAATTCAGTCTTTCAGATATTGCATTTGAGTTAATATTTTAGCTTATCCACAATTAGTGCCAAAGCCCATGAATTTTGTATACATGACATGATTGTCTCATAAATTCTATCTTATCTCAACTTCTAAGGATTATATCTAATAGTTTCCTTGAATATGAAGGTATGGTTATATATTGTTGGAATACTTCGGGACTAAGGTGAGTGACTTCTCAAAGTATGAGGTTTGCCTCATTAGATTGGATGGCCTTATAGTACTCCTATTCTCCATGGAAGAAATCTTTAAGCAACTCCTGGACTTTGGGTATTCCTGTAGAACTTCCCACTAAGACAATTTTGTGAGTCTGAATTTTATAATTTGTCATTATCAATGGATTTTTGAAACAGATAAAATGTTCATTGTTCATTTTCCCACTCTCCTAATTTTTTAATGTTGGTCCTAGTTTTCACAGAGATGAGGGCAGACAACACTCTCTTAGCCGTCTTGCATGAACTCTGAAGTCCCTTTGGGATATGTTGAGTTTGTATTTTTCCCCATTATGTAATGGAGATGATTTCATGTCAAACCCATATACAAGGTTCACTCAATATTTTTAAGACATCCAACCTTGTTAATTTCCCAATGGTTTTGGTGGTCCTTCTTTGAGAATCATTGTAATAAAGCAGGATGGCTAATAACAACTTTAATAATTTGATAGCTTGCGAGGTATTATTGGGTGGCATTGAGCTTTTAGATAAGTAAGGAAAAGGATTTAATTCCTCTGAGTGCAAGGTGGAGGTTTGGAGGGTTTTGAACTATGCTAATTTTCCTCTGTATGAAGAGATCTAGAATTTGGGTCCTATATCACCAGCCACATAATCGTTGGTTATGGGAGGTTTCTTGTCATGTCAAAAAACTAGTTACATTCCTATTTTCCAACGCATGTCAATGAAATCATTTCTCCACTAGCAGATGGCAATAGTTAAAAACAGAGCTTATCATAATTCTGAGTCTGTTATGTTTAAAAGGTAGTTAGATTTAAGTTTTATTTTGATCACATTGTTGTTTCTGGCATTCCATATTCAATCAAAGCTGGTGTATCCTGTCAGAATGCCTTTAGTATATCCTGGCATAGTGGTAGGCAAGATCTGTCAGTTACCCTCTATTTATATGTATATTTGGATCTAGCCAAGCCAAAAGTAATTTGATTTTTTTTTCTAGCAAAAGAAAATGTAATTTTGTTATCAACTATTTAGAACTGCAAACATATAGTCAAACCTAATTTTGATGTGTTTTTGGTTGTTATAGATTAGTGTAAATCTAGTGCTTAGAGAATGGCAATATACTGATGGTTCCAGAAGCCTTCACAGTCGTAACACATCAAATTCTCAACACTTTTTACTTGGATCTTCAACTTTTCATTCATCAACTGGTAGAAAGATTAAAATAACCATAGTGGAAGGCAGCAACCTTGTTGGAAAAGACAGATCTCGAAAGAGTGATCCTTACGTTAAGCTTCAATATGGGAAGGTCGAGTTCCCCAACTTCTGAGTTAGATATTTTTCATTTTCTAGAATTAGACTGATCTACATATTGGTGGATATCTACAATATTTCTTGTAGCTGTACTTTGCAGTTGGTTAGCATTAATTGTTTTTTAATATAATCACAGAACATTCGCAGAACAAGATCAATTTCACAACGTATCAGCCTCATATGGGATGAAGAATTTGAGTTTAATGAGATTGAAGGTGATCAGTATTTGAAATTAAAATGCTACAATGTAGAATTTCTTGGGGATGAGAGTATGGGAAGCACCCGTGTGAATTTGCAAGGACTGGAAGAAGGAGAAACCAAGGATGTTTGGACCCCCCTTGAAAAAGTTACAACAGCTGAAGTAAGACTCAAAATTGAGAAGAAAAAGCAAGAGCAAGACACTAAGGTGAGTAGAATATGCAATAAAAACCTCATCAATATGTAATTCCGTGTCTAGAACCACCGCTATATTGCCAACAAATGTATTAGTAAATGACATTGTGACCTCTCTGTTAAAAACAAAGAAACTTGCTGATAAATTCCAATCAACCACCCGGCCTGCTGATATGTACTAAGTTGAGTAATCACTCAGCTATGTGGAACAGAGCCCCCAATAAACAAAAGAATTAAAAGGCATTTTTCATTAGAGGATTAAACTCAGTATACCTTACCTCCAAGAATTCTATGCAGTGGCTCTCCAACGTGCCTCCTCCAACACTGCTATGCACCAGAGAAACCCACCACAAACCTACGTCCAGAAAATAGTGAAAAAATGCTATGCACTAGAGGACCAACAATGTTATGCACCACGGTGGAAAAAAATGGTGAAAAACGCTATGCACCAGAGGAAAAACACTACTACGCACCAAAAAAAATGCCCTCGTTCTCCAGAAAACACGATGGTGAAAACCCAAGGACCAACACTGCTACGCACCAGAAAAAATGCCCTCGTTATCCAGAAAACACGATGGAGAAAACCCAAGGACCAACATTGCTACGATATAAAAAAGCGCCTCATTATCCAGCCAGAAAACATGATGGAGAAAACCCAAGGACCAACACTGCTACAATTTGAAAAAAAGCCCTTGTTATCCAGCCAGAAAACACGATGGAGAAAACCCAAGGACCAACACTGCTACGATTTGAAAAAATGCCCTCGTTATCCAGAAAATAGGATGAAGAAAACCCAAGAAAAAACAATGGACAAAAACCACAGGAAAACCCAGGGTGCACGCAGGCTTATGGTGGAGACACGGGTAGGATTGTGAAATCAAATATCCCCCAACATATTGCATATTTATATAGTTAAAAAAAACCCCTTTTACCCCTAATATACCACCAATATATTGGCTTGTAATTTTTTTATTTTTAACCCCCCCAATGTGAACAGACGTGATATCATATTGGTTCCTAGGTGACGCCCCTGTGACAGTAGGAAAATTACAATTTATTAGAAGTTGGGAGCTATTTCCCTATGTGTCCTCCAATATCTAATGGAATTGTCTTGTGCTATAGGTAAACTATCCTTCCTAACCTCTAATTTTCTAAAAGTGACATATGAGCTTTGAAAATAATAACTGTTGTTGAAGTACCCTATTGTATTCAACAATGAAGATATCTGAAATGGCACTGCCTGAGCCCACTTGTGACTCACACACATTATTTTTCATTTAGTGCATATGCTGCTATGTGTCAACCCTCTATTGATCTATTTTTTACTAGGTTGGTGTAGTCACTCTCCTGAAGCTAGTGCCCTAAACCCTAATAGAGGTCTAGGTGTTACAATTCTCCTGATTTGCAAATCATTCACTCAAAATAATAAGGGCAATATTATCTATAGCATTCATCTCTTAAGTACTTGTGTTTGGACAACGATCTTGTCTCTTTTGAGTAGGACTTCACTTTCAAGCTATGTTGCATGAGTTTCTGGAACGTAGAAACATTGGGAACATGGGTACGAGTGTCTAATATGGCTAAAAGTTTATGTTAAATTTACAGGAAACAACAATAATATATTTAAAAAATATAAAGATTAATATAATTAAAAATTAAAAAACAAAATTAATCTTGAAAGCTGTTTGAGCAATGGCAATAAAAAGTTTAATGATTCATTTCTAATGTACTTTTTCATAATTTACACGTTCAAAGATTTAATTTTTAATCTCTGTGCTTGACTTCGAGAGATCTGAATTTATGCTAGTCTCTCTATATAGTATTGACAAGAATAGGAAAAATAAGAAATTGAACTCAAAGCCTTCCTCTTTTCCTCATGATGCTGCTCTATTGTTGATCTGCATGCCATCAGTCAATCGATATTTTATTGTCGAACAACAGAGAAAATATATCATGTGCAGCCTCCACGCAAATGCGATAACAACCCTGGGATCAAAATAAGGCTATAGGGTCTGCACATAAAGAAACACTAGTATAATAAGTTAAAAACTAATTATTTAACCCAACACAACATACTCGAGCGAGCGTATTCCAGCAGAAATTTAATTGTTATAAATTGCAGTATTATTTTAGAATGTTGTGCTGTGAGAAATTGAATTGTGTTTACTGTATGTTGCTGTAGTGATTTCCAGTAGTATGTGTAGTAGCATTATTTGTATTTAAGTTCCAGCAGTATGTGTATCAGTATTTGTATTTAAGTTCCAACACTATGTATAACAGTATTTGTATCTAGGTTAGGTTAAATATTTAATGTTCCCCCACTCCAAAGAGCAGTTTAGAAGAGTAAATAATGGAAAATTAAAATAGAGGACGTCGACATGTAGAGGTAACTGATGGTTTGGTTTAAAATCTGTCAAATTCTATGTTTAATTTCCTCATTTTCCTTAATATTTTCCCAAACTATGTCGATCCTAGTGTTCTCGTCTTTTCTATATTGTTGCAGCAGCCAAACACCTAGATGAATGGTTGCATTCCTGATACTCATATTAAATGGTGGGAACATGATCAAAATTAGGATAGGAACTTCAAGAAAGCTTCAGCAAATGTTAATTTTGATCAATCTTAAAAGAAAACAATTGTGGTGGGGATTATTCCAGTAAAGGCATTCCTAATACTTGATCATAATTGGTATGTTGTATCTATTGGGTATTCCTTGAAAAGGAACCATTCTTGGACTTGACTAAATGAGCCAATTTGTGTTCTTGTTGCAATTTGCTTCTTAGTATGGAACATTTTGAAAATGTTGCTCCCACTCTTAGACATGAACGAGATTGTACATTCGATAAGGAACCTGTTTTTGCACGAAACCTATCTGAGATCAAATCTCATTCTTTATCGATCTAGTAGCCAAGAGGCTGATAGCCCGAAACTGTGTTGATGGGTCAACATCCCACCATTGTTAAGACCCTGGAAGTTTGCAAAAATTATGCAATGTGATCTCTAAGTAATTTGGAAATAAATCAATCCATAGTAATGAATTCAATAAGGAAAAGGCCTTTCCACAAGAGAAAAAGTACTGAACTCTTCAATGTCCATAGTGCCGAAGTTGACTTCTACACTGAACTTCTTCGACTTGGCAAGTAAAAAAACGTAATTGGGGAGGTCAAACCCTTTCTTACTCTTACCGTCTGCTCTGCTCTGCCTCCATCCTCCCGCAGAAACATACCCTATGTTATAATGTTGTACTAATGGTAGGTTTTGAACAATTCTTCATGAACCTTGAACTTTGTACTTGTAAATATAACTCCACACAAAAATACGACACCCAGGTCTTAGTGAGGCTCTTATATTCCATTGAAGAAACAACGCATCCCATGTGGGGAGTCAGAGTGGAAGGCGTAAACATGCCATAGGGCCTGAAGGGAATTGGAACTTAAAACTAATTCATAATCAGATAATCAGGGCAGGGCAATTTCACATTCCACTCAAGCAGGATGGAGACATGCTTTATTACCCTTGTGAAGAAATAGTTTATTGTAGGCAGTTAAAATGGGGAATATGAACCAATTTTCTCTATCCTTTGCTTCATCATAAATGTTCATTTCATGGTCAAGTAAATTCCTTCATTTTGAAAGTCATAAATCTTGATAAGAATATGCCTTTATGCAACTGTGCATTATAAGAACACTGTAGAATACCAGTCTCTCCAACCTTTTCGATAGGTTTAGCCAATCTCAAAAGCTTACTAGAATCTAAATTCTAGTGTAGTCTTATTTTAGGTGACCATACATTCTAAGGAAAGTTTAGTTCTTATCAATGGTTATTTCTCTCTATGAACTATTGTTCAATCATCATGGAAGCTGTTTCAGATCCTGTACATCTCAACACAGAGCTGATATATATTTTGTTATACCTAATAGTTTGCAAGTTTTTCAAGTTTAATTCATGCTTAACTAGTTGTCATGCCTTTCAAATAACTGGTATCATCACCTAGAAGCCAAATATACAACCCTTTAAAGGTTTCTCTAAAGATGCAATGTTGTCGAAGCATGGTTTTTCTCTTTATATTTGCAACATGACTCTTTAATCATTGAATCCACTATTAGGTGCCCTTATAGCCAAGGAATAATTATTCACAAAGCATAAATCCTCCATACAAAATGGTACCTTTGAAACATTAAATTATTCAATGCTAAATACTTTCAATACTTGCAATTCCCCAAGTCAAAATACTTGAAATTCTTTGAATTCTAGGTCTAGAGATCATTTTTGCAAGACATTACGGTGCATAGGGAGTCAAGTCTCTAATTTTGCAAATGATAATCGTCAAGTCTCCATTAGCAATAAGTTTCTGAATTTGCCTGGCTCTTAGAATGTTTATCACTTGATTTAAAGCTAAAATAGGCTTCACAATAATAGAAGAAACCTTTTGCAGTTTGATCACAACCATAGACTTGCTTATTATGGAACCTTCTCAAAGAAAAGGTGAATATACTTTGCATAATTTTAAGTTTATTAATTATCAAAGCAATAGTTTATGTTTTAATTTTGATAGCCCATGACGAGGAACATCTAAAACACCTTTAAGCTCATGGATTCTTAATATTGCAGTAGACAAGAGGGAAAGTTTTGTTTCTGACTCTTTGTTTTTGATGCAGTGATGACATTGGGATTCGAAAACCTTTCAGGAAGGACTCTTCTTTGGACTATGAGAATGATATTGATGAATAATGGGAAGAGGTACTCATCACTAAATTTCTTTGGTAAGAGTATTTGTAGTATTTTTATTAGCTTTAGTTACAGGAAAAATTGTACATAGCTCTCAGGAATTAGTTTATCATAAATACTAGTTACTGGTAAGTTGTAATAGTAATAATTATGTAGTTTGTAGATTGATATCTATCATAAATTTGTTTGAATATCATCATTGTCAAGCAATAAAAAATTCTTAAAGGGTGCTAGCTCAATGGTAGAGCGCCTACCTAATTATAGGCAGGAGGTTGGTGGTTCGATTCCTCCGTGCCCTATCATAAATTTGCGACTACAAAAACAACTAAATTCGCATATATACGACTATTAGTGGCTAATTTCGTGTATCTTAGTCGTATTTAGCTTAGTCATTAATGTTAATATCTAGTAGTTTATTTAGTCATATATTTGGTCATTAATGGTTGCAATCAGTGACTAAATCAATGATTAAATCAACGAGTAAATCAATGACTAACTCAGTGACTAAATCAATGACTAAATCCGTGACTAAATCAATGACTAAATCATTAACTATCAATGACTAAAACAATGACTAAATCATTAACTATCAATGACTAAAACAATGACTAAATCAATGACTAAATCATTGACTATCAATGACTAAAACATTGTCTATCAATGACTAAATCAATGACTACTAATTCAAGCTATTAATGACTAGTGAAATACGACTAGCTATAAGATATTGGAAATTTGCTACTATTAGTCACCGACTCAAAAATAGTCGTTTATAGCCTAATTTTAGTCATTTTTTTAGTCATTAATTTCTCATTTTCTACTAGTGATAGCTAGTTGTTGATCCTTCAATGTAAGAGTCCCAAGTACCATACTGAGGTGCTTTTCTAAATTCAATATAACTATCATGATATGTGGCCTTTGAACTAGCTGCACCAGTCAACGTAGCTTCACCAGGCTTAGTTCCTTTAAACGTCGTAGGAGTTGATCCAATAATAATTGAACCAGTGGAAGCACCAAGAAAAATATTTTAACCAATCAAAGACTCAATTATAATTAAACTGGGGTGCTGACCCAGAACCAATCTCAGATCCATATGAAGTAAAGGTAGAGGCCTGACCGGCCCGTCTTAGAGTTTAAGGTAAATATTTCGATTCCTCAACCTCTTATAGAAATGATCTCACAAAATATGATACGTGTCATGCAGTGATAACATCCCCTTATCACTATCAAGTTAAAAATCCTTATGCATTAGTGGCCATGTAAATTTTGCATCTGACGTCACCACCCACCTGATTCTTGATGTTCGCAAATCTTCTTGGCCAACGTCCTCGATCCAAGTTTATTATATATACTACTATAAAAAATTACCATTAAAACAAATAATATAATAATAAAACCATTTTTTATTTATATAAAACACAAATTAATTAAATTTTATATTAATCCCAATTTATAAAACTAAACAAGTTATGTAATAATTATTAAAAAAAAAATACATAACAAATTAACATAATTTATATAATAATAAAAAAATAAAAATAAAACACACGTGAAAATATAACTAAAACAAAAATTATATATGCAAATGTTGCTGTCAACCCAACAGCTCTCGGCCCACCTCTGTTTGACATCATTCGTGGTTGATTTTCCTAAACCCATGGAGATTCCATCCCCCAATTCTGCCAGTTACTACTCAACCATCCCGTTGGCGCCAAATATTTTGTGTTCACTGGAGGCAAGGAGGGTTTGGTGTGTTATGAGGGGCAAGTAGTGTGAATACTTCCAATTGTTTGAGAAAATTTATCACATGAAGGTTATAATTGAGGATAAATGCTACTTGTTCAAAGTTATAGGAACAAGCCCTTTTACCACGGTTTAATACTGTTTGAGGCATGCTTGATGGAAAATACATACCTATACTTTCCATATATGCACAAAGCTACAAAAGAGAGGATTTGTTACTACTATCAGGTAAGTAAATGAGGTTGATGTATCCCTAACTTCATCAACATTTACTAAGAATGGATTGAATGGGGTTTTCATAGAGGGTTTATATGGTTTGGAGACC